>JAGWCC010001181.1:0-46712 GCA_022651775.1 Drusus annulatus | reverse complement strand
ACCGATTAGGTTAAATTCTTGAATCTAATGTCAAAATGCATAATTTCGGCGGCCATCTTGAATTTTTTTGGTTTTTCTACCGATTAGCTTCACAATCGGGATTAGGTAGTTTAAAGGTGCGCTGAACTCGAATATAATGTCAAAATGCATAATTTCGGCGGCCATCTTGAATTTTTTTAGTTTTATACCGATTAGGCTTAAATTCGGTATTAGAGAGATTGAAGGTGCGCTGAACTCGAATCTAATGTCAAAATGCATAATTTCGGCGGCCATCTTGAATTTCTTGAGTTTTCTACCGATTCGCTTCAAAATCGGGATTAGGGAATTTGAAGGTGCGTTGAACTTGAATATTATGTCAAAATGCGCAATTTCGGAAGCCATCTTGAATTTATTGAGTTCCCTACCGATTTGTTTCAAAATCGAGATTAAGGATTCTTGAATGCTATTGTAATTTAGTCACAGAAGCTATCGGCAAACACGTACGTTATTTCTAGTAAATAGACAGATTGAATTAGTAGTTGATTTGTGGAATTTTTAAAACCCACATAAGTAAATATTAAAATATATAAGCCTTATGCATATACTTGCTATAGTGACCTGGTATTCTTTTTTGATGTCAACGTTTGTTTTTTGCACAGGACGAACATGTATTTTTGGTGGAAAATTCAACGGAAAACCAAGTTCCAGCCGAAACGAAAATCAAGGGTCGATGACTTGTGGAGTTGATGCATTTTATGCAGCAATTACAGAGTATAAGTGACCATGCCCCACAATTCGGATGTAATTTCAACTGTCTTGAAATTATTTCTGAAGTTCGAAAAGGATTAAAAAACTGATCATTAAAAGCAGAATGTGCGAGCGGAAGTTTAAAGAAAGTTTGATTGAAAAGAAAAAGGATAGAATGGATGTAAATAGTGAAATAGTTTCCGCTGTAATGTCATGTAGATCGGGCAATACACATTTAAGAACCATTACAGCCGCCGTTGATTTACCCGGAATTTACCTTTCATTATATTTATCTATCCAAAACCGAGTTTGTTTTTGCTCATGTTTGGGCTCATATTAAATAAAGAAGTTATAATTTCGGAAATGTTTTATATTTATTTATTAGAGCATATGTTTAAAAACTAAAAAAAGCAAAAAAATATATGAATGCACACTTATAAAAAAAAAAAAAATTGTATTGCCGGGTCAGGCATAACACTTACTATAATTGCATCAGGCATGCGGAGGGTTAACTAAAATAAATATATTTCAATTGTAAAATGTACTATGTATAGTCAATTAATATCAAACTGTATTATATGTATTACTCTTCAAATTCCTGCCTATTCTCATTAGAGCCCTACATTATACCTACAGAACGACATACTTTACTTTGCAGTCGGCGGCATCACCAGTGTTGACTTTGTGAATATTTAAATTTATGCATTTAAAAAACGTTTTTTCGTTCGCTTGTTCCTACTTTAGCCGCCTGCAAAGTTAAGTCGGTCAAGCTGTATCCATTTATTTTCATACAGCGAATAAATTAAAATGTTATAAAGTAAGTGTATTTTTATTTCGTATTTGATCGAAATGCTGCGTCCTTTTTTAAATCCATCATCGTCCCAAGCAAAGTTAGCGAGCGAGCGGGCGCCGGCTAGCGGCGATCCGCGTTTGTCTATAAGTACCAAAAATACCTAACGGCAGCAAACGCTTAGCTTGGATGCCTGCTCTTAATATAGAAAAAAGACATTGAAAAGTAAATATTAGGTTGTGACCAATACTGTATACGGGAGGGATAGACAAGAGGTTAGAATAATTAATATGATAACTTTAATTAAAAAACATAATGTTTTTCACTGGAATTCCTCATTATTATAACAAAAATGATTTCATCCATAACATCATCAGTCAAGAAACTTCAAGTTTACAACATATGCCTAAAAGAAAAACAAAAATTCAACAAGTTTAAGATTTAAGACAACAAAAATCATTATCTGCCAAGGAATGGTAAATATTCTTGATGGCTGATGGTAGATTGTCGTGTTTGCGAGTTTTAATCGTCTTTTGTCGGCAAACCGACACGTTTGAGATTGGATACACTTTGATATCATTAAAGATAATTTTTTTATTTGATTTCTTATTTGATTATTCTCGTAAATATTATTACAAATGATGATGTTTTTTTTCCTTTTAAATTGGTCCAATATATTTATTTCAACAATATATTGATATCTTTTAATTTAACATGTATGAAAAAATAATGCCAACACAATAATACACATCGACGGCCTGCATAGTCGAGTGGTAAGACGCTCGACTACGAATCCAGAGGTCGCGGGTTTGAACCCGGCGTGCGCAAAAATATTTATTTAATCAATATGTGTCATAACACATTTAATCAAAATAAAATACAGTATATTTGCGGCACGTTCCAGAGTGGTAGATACTCTGTAGTATCGCCCTGGTGAAAGACCACCATTCAGAATTGAAACGTTGCTTGAAATGGCTTTAGCCGTGTTTGGTGACCAGATCTGAATAGCCAGGTACTTCCCAACCTTCCCCTTCCTCATCTCTTTCCTCTCACTACTACCTTCAGCCTCACAACATACCCCTGTTGGGAATGCCATAGTCAAACTGGCTCTAGACGGTTGGGAGCAGTTGAGACTCTTGTGCGGTATTCATGTAAAACGAACAAAATTATTGCATAAAACGAAATATGCTATATTATGCAGTAAAGAAAAAATAAGTCATTTGGAATAGCAAAACTATCCCAAAAACATTATTTCATAAATCATTTCTATACTATGATCTATGGACCATTGTTTGTTCATTGTATGGACCATTCATTTCAATTTTTAAAAATTAGACATCATAATGTTTACGAATTTTAATAAAAAAACAATATTTCGAAAAAAATATTTTGTTATCTCTGTCGAAGCCGTGTAGCAGCAATCAATGCTAACGCTTATAAAATAATATCAATTAATTTTCCATCTTTGAGCATAGAATAGAGTGCAGAAAATTATATTTCACATCAACTAGGAGAACAGTGCTTGTTTTTTTTTTTAATTATCTCGTTTAAATCAGAAATATAAACGACCAGGTGTTTATTAATATTATTCAATTATAAAATATTAAATAAATAGAAAACAGTTTTTTTCGGATGACTAACGACATCTCTCGGTCTTGCGTGAAAAGAGGCGTGAGGTGGAAAGGCGGTCAAGAAGATTTCTTCTTCCGGTAAAAAGGTTTGCGTCCAAATTAATTACTAAAAGGTAGGAAGATAAGGTAAAATACATTTATCACATAAAATATATACTTCACAAAACAATATTATTTAATAATGTCAGTATTTTATACGAAGGTGGTTTACCAGCCAAACAAAAATAAATTGTTTAATATGCTATATTATAAGTTTATTATTAATGATACATAGTATAATTCATTATTATTTTCTGTATTTTTTTCCTAGTTAATTTAAAAAATAGGAAATAAAAGTGAACAAAATTAAGGTATTTATTAAATCGTTGAAAAATAAGAAAATTATTAAGAATATTTTTCAAGTCTTTCGGTTTGAGATTATTTCTGTGTGCGCAAGGAAGAATGGAATGAGTCAATAAACGCATATGGTTCAGGAGAGCCAAAACAACATTTAGGAAATTCGTTTTTTGTATGTTACCATGTCAAAAAATAATAGCACATAATTATTTTCTGACACATCTCATTTTTCCTTGCTAGATACGTATCTAAAGAACAATTTTGCATACTTAACTCCAAACTCTTTTCTTGTTAACTCATTCCGTTTTTCCTTGCGCACACAGATTTATCACCGAGTAATTTAATTTGTTCAATTTTTTAAATGTATACCCACAAAATAACTATATTTTTTATTAATTTGCGTTATTCTCTTACGACGAAATTGGAATTTAAGGAACGAATAATGAATCCGTGTCAAATTGGGAATCAAATTCAGTGCGTCAAGCGAGGAAATCAATTATATCTATTTGAGTAACTAAATGTTAATAGTCAGACCGACCTTCGTCTTGATCATCTCCATTCCGCCTCCATTTGACGGCCTCCATGGTCGAGTGGTAAGACGCTCGACTGCGAATCCAAAGGTCGCGAGTAACTTTTATTTAATTAATATGTGTGATAAACACATTAAATTCTTATAACAAAATAATAAAAAGTATATTTGCGGCACGTTCCAGAGTTGTAGGATACTCTTAGTATCGCCCTGGTGAAACACCACCATTCAGAAACGAAGCGTTGCTTGAAATGGCTTTAGCCGTGTTTGGTGACCAGATCTGAATAGCCAGGTACTTCCCAACCTTCCTCTTCCCAATCTCCTTCCCTTCCCCACTACCTTCAGCCTCACAACATACCCTATTTGGGGATGCCATAGTCTCACTGGCTCTAGGCAGTTGGGAGCAGTTGAGACTCTTGTGCGGTATTCATATAAAAAATAAAAAAAATAAAAAAATCTCTCCCCACTTCCTTCAGCCTCACAACATTTCCATAATTAAAGAAGCCACAGTTCCTCTTGCTCCGGACAAACGAAACTATTATCCGAAATAAAATAAAAAAGGATATTTAAAAAATTATCCACGTATAGTCATCCATCTTAGCGCGACCTTAACACAGTTTTAAGAAGTGGTTTCTTGGAAACATCGAAGCGAATTTCAAACAATGACTTCCCAGTTCTTACCCGAAACGTGACACAAATAATAACCGCGGGTACAATCGAAATCGAATGTACATATTTGTACATACGCGGCGGTTTTCTGTACAAACGATCGATGTTATAATGTACATTCAAATGTAAAGCCACTGGAGTTAATTTGCATACGAAAGAAGTGCGTTAACACTAGACGGTTGGTTGTTTGGACAAATGATGACAAAACAAAATAATTGAAAGTTGACGAAGGCAGAACTACATATCGATGGCCTAGCGCACGAATAATAATAATAATACTTGGCTAATTTACAAAGCGCCATTTTTGTGAAATGTCACCTCAAGGGCTCTTTACAAAATTAAAAGCTTTGGCTATATTTACTATAAAACTATCTAAAAAGCTAAAGCTAAAACTAAACACATTATTACCTTATTGATATTTACATTTGTCACGGGCTGTAAAAAAAATTGACGAATTTTTCGTTTAGCTAACTAACTAACTAACCATCACGTCGTTTCTCCGCAGAGGTAGGCAGAGAGGACGGATTGCCATATAACTCTGTCTTGGCACACACTCTTGCTTCATTCACATCCATACATCGTTTCATACATACTCTTCTGTTATTCTGACTCTTCACACGACCCGATTCAAGTATTTGATTTACTTGATCGTGCCATGCCTTTCTCAGGCGTCCTCGACTTCTTCTTCTGTATGTTTATTTATTTATAAACTAACGGACTAAAGTCCAATCACAAAAAGACATAAACCACGAAATGGAAAAAAGAGCAACAGAGAAGGAATAGCATAATATACATAACAATAAATGAAGCGATGACAAAAATAAGGCAAAATAAACATAAGAGAGAACATTCAAGCCATGGTCTAGTCAAAGTTTTGGTAGAGTCGTAAAGAATGACAAAAATCATTTAGACTGCTACCAAAAATTTCAAGACTATGGCTACAGTTAACAAGTCTTGACATTCTTGAAATTTCAAAATTCATTTCTAGGAGAATTATATCCATAATTAGTATTGTGATGATTGAGGAACAGCAATTCATTGTTTCTGAGTCTACGGCAAGGAATGTTGAGCTGGATAAATTGCAACAGGGAAGGCGAGTCAATAAAACAATTAATAATTTTATAAATGAAAATTAAATCCAAGTCTTTCCTGCGCTTTTCCAATGAAGACACTTTCAATAATTGTTCAATTTCATCATATCAATAATCGCCTCTTTCTCGCCCTAATCTCCATGCAATACCGTTATGTATAATCGCGCATCATTGCATGAAAATATATGATTATACTAGTGAGTTTAGTTGCTAAAGGGTTAGCCTAGCTGTGTAAATTATGGCAATTATTACATCGTCGCCGGAAAGCCAAAATAAGTTTTCGCCAGGGCACAATAAAGTTTTTTATGTTTGTTTCAGTACCTGGTTGGATTTAAAAAAAAGAAGTTAACTCAATACTCGAAGCGACAAAAAGCATAACAGTTCCAATATTGTGTCGCTTGAGTCAAGCCTTCTCTCCGAATGGAAAATATATTTTAGATGACTGAAGGGCCAACAAAAAGTCTTCCAGAATCAAACGAGAGTCAGAGCATGAAAAGCATGAACTGAAAAAAGAACAGATTAAAACTGTACATTTAACTTAATTTTTACCAAAGTGTCGCTTAAACCCTTTTGCCTTTACAGCTACGATATGATTATGCATGTATTGTGTCACGTGCGACAAGAAGATTCAACTTTGAGGTCAACTTCGCGTTTAGCATAACGATTAAAGCAACACAATTCATATTAATATCGATGATAATGTATTCCACATGTAACATGAATCTCACACAAAACATTAACTTACTACTTTAATCATCTCGAGAGATGCATTGCAAATTCGAAAATTATATTTACATCAAATTGCACTCAACACGTTTGTGCGCTAGGCCGTCGATTTTATATAATGGAGAACCGGCGGATGCGTATTCCACTAATAATTATACTTGGTAAATTTATATAGCGCCATTTTTGTGAAATATCACCTCAAGGGCGCAACTATTTACTAACTTTATTAACCGGTGTCGTCCGAGTTTTAACACTATTTTTTCGTTTTTTATTGACCAAATGCAAAAATATGAAACCAACTACAAATGGCCCCTTGACTTTTTGACTGTTAATTTTTTTTATAGTGAATACCGCACAAGAGTCTCAACTGCTCCCCAACCGTCTGCAGCCAGTAGGACTATGGCATCCCAGATTGGGTATGTTGTGAGGTTAAAAGTAGTGGGGAGGGGAAAGAGATGGGAAAGATGAAGGTTTGAAAGTTCCTGACTATTCAAATCTGGTCACCAAATACTGCTAAGGCCATTTCAAGCAACATACAGATCCAGAATGGTGGTTCGGGCATAGTTTAAACTATTTTTTTATAAGTCTAGAACGAAAATTCAGGCAACAAGTTTCAGGCCTGTAAAAAGTCTTTGAAGTGTAAAAGACTTGGAAATATTTGCGTTGACCTAGAATTCCAGACAAAAAAACGGTGCAAATTTCATGGCGTAAGAACCCACCGTACGTAAGTTATTATAGAAAAAAAAAGTTTAGAAACTTGAATTGGCGTCTTTTAAAATATATATTTTTTATTCCTTCGCTATATTTAATAATAATAATAATATTTGTATAATTTGTACAGCGCCGTTTTTGTGAAAAAATCACCTCAAAGGTGCTGTACAAATCTTAATTTCTAGTTAAAATTAATTCTTAGTTTATTTAAATATATAGCAACATACTTACCTGGTATATTAACTTAAAATTATAATTTATTTATAAATTTTATTTAATTTTATTTTTTTTCCGTTTTAGTGCATGGGAGCGAAATTAAAAAACTGAACTCTCTGAATTTGTCGTACAGTACAGGATTTGGTTAAAATTTATATATCTAAAGGTGATTCGTCGAGAGACAGATTATGTTGAGATTCTTTTAATGAATTTAAGGATATGAGAGTCTAAAAAGGTTTGGACCATATATAAATCAGCTAAAATTTTCAGTTATTATAATAAAGTGATTGTGACCTATATGTATATATATTAGGGTATGTAAGCAAATTTTAATACAGTATATCAAAGGCCTTTCTAAATTTTTTGTAGTAAGGAACAGCTAATGAATTTAAGGAATAAGAATCTGAAAAGTTTTTTCTTAGTTTGGACAGAAATTCTATTGGGCTATATTTGTTACCCATCTTGATTATAAATATAATTTTCCGAAAAAAATGGATTTTGAGTTTGGCTCTGAACTCTGTCTAGTCTTTTATTAGCCATATAATTGAATATTTTGATATCAATCGTAAATTAAGGTATTTCCACATTTTTATAATCAACTAATCTTGACAAACACCTACAATAATGTGTAATTTTCCGCTTAATTTACACGTGTTATTCCAGAAGATGATTCATGAAATTAAAAACAAGATACAAATCAGACGCCGCTTCATTTAAAGATATCGAAATATAATACTAAAAAACTTGTAGGCAAGTTGAATATCTAATTTATTATCAATTATTGAAAATAAATTATATCTTCACGGTCGTTATCAATTTAAAAAACATAGATTCTCGGATACGGGTAGCCTAATTTGATATGTTGATTCATTTTATTTCAGTTAATAATCTATTGAAGTTTTATCAAAAACTTACATAACTAGATTTGCCAAGAAAAAACAGTAGTTGCTTTAATCTGCTTATTTCAAATATTTATTTATAAACTAACAGACTATTGTTTGGTTACAAAAAAATACATAACACGAAATGGGAAAAAAGAGCAACAAAGAAAGAACAGCACATACTCGTACATTATACGAGGCCTGTTAAAAAGAAAAGGTGAATTTTGAATTTTCGCGGGCTATAAGAATGTGAAGAAGTGAAAAAATGGTCTAGAAAAATATTTTTCTTTATTTTTAAACATGGCTTTACAGTCATGTGTGTTATATAAATCATCCTTTTGAAGATAAAAAAATCCATCGATTTTGAAGACGGCAGGTCTAACAAAGGCATCAAATGCGCTCTAAAATGTATGTTTATTGAAATAAATAACATTATAATATCAAATGGAATAATAACTTTGTATAAGACTGCAGATTACATTTTAATTTTTATGACTGACCGGTTTCGCTTAGCCTAAGTATCATCGGGGTACAAAATTAAACTAAACAAAAAATACATAGGGTGTGGTTATATAATATATATTCATAAATACAGAAGGAGAACACAATATAAAATAATTAAAAAAGAGAACAGTAAGAAAACAAAAGAATAACATTTAAATTGTAACAAAAATACAGAGAGAAAGAGACAGATAATATGAAATGAAAGAGGCGAAACGTCAACTGAGAGTGAAAAAAGGAATGAGAATTTTACGAGTTTACAGGAAATATACCTAATATTGGACTACCGGTCAAATTTAACTAATAATGATGATGCTTAGGCTAAGCGAAACCGGTCAGTCATAAAAATTCAAATAAAATCTCTGGTCTTATACAAAGTTATTATTTCATTAAGTATGTCAGTCAAACTACAGAGTTTTCTACGTGTAATGGCCCAACCAGATAAGCACATGTGAAACTTACCCATGTCACTAAACATTCCTACCAATCTATTGTATCCTGATTGCATCCCTTAAGGAAGATATTCCTGTCTGATAAATTATATCCTAACATCGCTTTCGAAAATTCCTTTTAATATGTGTTATCCCATAGACCACGTGGTTGGACTATGATACTTTTAATTTAACCATGCACATAAGTAATGCAGGTATAAAACCAGAGCATTTCTGTAAAAGCACCCACTATCATACTACGATTCATTCCATTCCAGCAGTAAACCATGTACAGTCAAAAGTTTAATTATAATATTATTTACATTATTTTGATAAAAAGTATTCAAGACAAAGTGATTATATTTTATCAATCATCCCCAAACAAAAGTGCGCCCCAAGGAGCATTCTGTCGGTCGCATCGGCGATCATTACGTACGAAAATATAATAATATCAGTTTCAATGGTTTTTCACTGATTATTATGACCATGTCTTAATAATTTGGTTCTTTAAATCACACTGCGTGCATAGGCATAAAATACAAGACACGTCATATTCATACAAATCGAACGATAAGTGTGGCACGCTCTGATTTAAGTTTCAAAACTTATAAAACGCTTATGAAAAGGATAGCCATACCAAACAGAATATGTGTGTACGAATGAGATAGCTATATTAACGTCTCGCGCTACTGTTATAATCGGGCATATCGCAATATAGCTAAAAACCTTGTGAATAATTCTATTTATTGAAATAATAGGTGTGGGTAATTATGAATGGAAAGAAACTCAAAGAGATATGTTTTTTGCTCTCGAATGATTTTTACACCTCTCAAGGCATTTTTTCTCAGAAAAGGAGCCTACAGCGACGCGTTTGTGACAGCTGGTGACAGCTTGTCTGTCGAACGAATGTTTGTGTGATACTAAACGCAGTAAATCTCAGGTATGTCTCGCGGACTCGGTTTAGTACATTCACGCGCGTTGTCTCAGTAACGTATCTACATTATTTAATTCATCTAAGACTGTGCGATATGAAAAAAAAAATATTTGTGAAAATGTGTCACATCGGAGGTTTATTCTTATGTAGGCTCCATGAACCTAGTCAGCATTGATAACTTTTAAATTACGACATTCACATGTCCAAAAATGATTATGACCTAAGAATGTGAGTCTCAGTTCGGCAACACAATTAACTACGTACAGTACGCGGCCGAAATACGCGATAGTTAGGATAAACAAGATAAGAATGGTGAACGCCAACAATATGGAATGTTAAGAGAAGGATTACTCCGTGAGATAGTTAGAGATATAATAATAATAGATAAAGCAGTTAGACTGGCGACTGAATTGTGCGGGGTTTATCAGAATACTGAAAAACAGGAGTGTGAAAATGTAAAATATTAAAATTTTTGGTATCTGAATTGAAGCTTTAAGTGTGAAGACTGCTCTGATGATAGCTAATCTCCAACTAGAGAGAGCACCAGAAAAAGAAGAAGGACCCTAAAGTTTTATATTATTTTCTAATTTCGTGCAGAAAAACAACTGTCGAAAAGCAGATGAAAAATTGGCTGCCAAATTCAATAGTGGGGCGCATTTACAATTTATAAAAGGTGTAATGAACCAACCAGGAGAACATGTACAACAACGAAAACTGTCATAAAACTATTTGTAAAGACGGTTATTAACTTGTATTTCATACACGCATTCATAAAATTAAGTAAATTCATCGCGTAATATACAAATAAAATTAATTCATGTTAAAATAAACATTTACGACTGCCATCTATCGGAACTAAAGTAAGCTATTCAGGCCGCGGGACGTGTAGTTTTAACACGCATAAATACTGGTTTAGTCGCGACACTCACCAAAAGAAACATAGTGAATATATCGTAAGCAGACGTAATCGGAAGAAAATTTGAAAAACTTTTGTATATATGACCAATATTTTATCGGACGGTCGCAACATGGTCGCTTTTGATCTTGACGGTGTGTAGAGATAAAGGATGCTAGAATTTGTTTTAGTAACGTCACTCAACAAAAGAAACATAGTGAGCATATCGTATCGCAGACGTAATCGGAAGAAAATTTCAAACTTTTGTATGCGTCGGCAATATTTTATCGGACGTGTGCAGAAGATTTC
The DNA here is from genome assembly GCA_022651775.1 of Drusus annulatus. NCBI lineage: Eukaryota > Metazoa > Arthropoda > Insecta > Trichoptera > Limnephilidae > Drusus > Drusus annulatus. The sequence goes on along the minus strand of JAGWCC010001181.1, from coordinate 35,336 downwards.
TTAACGTAATAATACTATCAGATAAAGCAGTTAGACTGGCGACTGAATTGTGCGGGGTTTATCAGAATACTGAAAAACAGGAGTGTGAAAATGTAAAATATTAAAAATTTTGGTATCTGAATTGAAGCTTTAAGTGTGAAGACTGCTCTGATGATAGCTAATCTCCAACTAGAGAGAGCACCAGAAAAAGAAGAAGGATCCTAAAGTTTTATATTATTTTCTAATTTCGTGCAGAAAAACAACTGTCGAAAAGCAGATGAAAAATTGGCTGCCAAATTCAATAGTGGGGCGCATTTACAATTTATAAAAGGTGTAATGAACCAACCAGGAGAACATGTACAACTTACCCGTGTCACTAAACATTCCCAGCAATCTTCTACTGCATCCTAGTTGCTTCCCTTGATGTATTTCTATACAATAAATTATAGCCTAACATCTCCTCCCAATATACCTTTTGGCATGTATTATATCAGAGCAATACTATATAGGAGGGATAGCTTTGAGACGTATGTGCGGTAAAACCATGCATGATCGTATTAAAAATGTGGATATCCGGAAAGAATGCAAGGCTGATGTGAGCGTAATGAATAGGATAAAGAAAGGGACGCTTAGATGGTTTGGGCATGTAGAGCGAATGAACGAAGAAAGGAGTGTGAAAAGAATATATGATGCGAAATTTAATGGAAGAAGAAGTCGAGGACGCCCGAGAAAGACATGGCACGATCAAGTAAATCAAATACTTGAATCGGGGCATGTGAAGAGTCAGAATAACAGAAGAGTATGTATAAGACGATGTATGAATGTGAATGAAGCAAGGAGTGTGCCAAGACAGAGTTATATGGTGGTCCGTCTTCTCTGCCTACCCCTGCGGGGAAACGGCGTGATGGTTAGAAAGTTTAGTTAGTTAGTTAGTTAGCTTTGCGAAACAGTGTAACCAGGACTGTTGATTTTTTCCTGACTCGGGCGTGGCTAGGGTTTTCATGGACACACCTTTTTATATCAATTCATAGCACATGTCGACATAATGCAGCGTTTATTTGTAAAACCACTTTTTCACAGTATTGTTATTAACAAAAATATAGAGTATAACCACAAAAACTGTTGAGTTATGTCGCATAACAAAACGTAGTGGGCGGAGTCACTGAAGACGCGAAAGACGGAAAACATGCTTACATACCTAAAGGTGGTGCGATACTATGTGACAACTAGTCTTGTCTCTTTCTATCTCACGGTTTACGACGTAAAAACCCGGAGAAAGTGATTTACCGTAAATTTGTATAGGTTGGGTGTAAATATTAAGCTCTCTCCCCGTATATTTTCTTACTCCAAATGTATTATTCCACGTGCCTGAGCTGGTCGCTTAAAATTACACCGAAGATGCCAATGGAAGGTTTGTTATAAACATTGTTTCGGTCGAAGGAAACTTAAACTGTAATTCCAATCCCTTTAAGTCATAATCGGGGTGTTTGTTGATGTCGTTGTACCTGTAGTTTTATTTCATGGAACATAAGTTTTATTTGTTAAAGGTTTATTATTTTCAGCCCTGTTTCATAAAATGTTTATCTTGTAAATTGCGACGACAGATAGTCAACAAAGTGGGTTCTATGTCGCCCAGCATGTTTTATCTCCCACCAGGCTGACGAATGCCTAAACACGCGATTAGTTTAAATCATGTATTGACCATGATCTTTATCTAGCGTATGTTTCTATGATATCTATCGACTGTAAAAAAAGTTGATTTGGGAACAGGGTACCAAAATATCATGATATTTATTAAAATATCCGCTATTTTAAAAAAAAAATTTTTTAATATTTTTTTTATTATTATTATTATTTATTTATTATTATTATTTTTATTTATTTATTATTTAATTACATATAACAGGCATGATGCCCAAAACATACATACATGAGTGGTTATTTAATTGGAATATTTAACAACGGTACGTAATCAAGTAAATGTTTATGAAAAATGCTAAAGTAAATGAATAACAAAAAAAATCAAAATAATAATATTATGCGGAAAAAAATTATATTCAGTTAGTATGAATATTACCTGACGGCCTGCATGGTTCGAGTGGTAAGACGCTTGACTACGAATCCAGAGGTCGCGGGTTCGAACCCGGTGTGCGCAAATAAATTTTATGTGATTAATATGTGTCATAACACATTTAACTGATATGAAATAAAATATAGTATATTTGCGGCACGTTCCAGAGTGGTAGATACTCCTGGTATCGCCCTGGTGAAAGACCACCATTCAGAATTGAAACGTTGCTTGAAATGGCTTTAACTGTGTTTGATGACCAGATCTATAGCCAGGTACTTCCCAACCTTCCCCTTCTTTATCTCCTTCCACTCCCCACTACCTTTAGCCTCGCAACATAACCCTTTTAGGGATGCCGTAGTCTCACTGGCTCTAGACAATTGGCAGCAGTTAAGACTCTTGTGGGGTATTCACGTAAAAAAAACAAAACTTAAGGATAAATATACGTTCAAAATACAAACGAAAATCTATCGCTTATCAACTATTGAAATATGAACACAAGAGCACTTGTATTTTTTACAAGGTCAATCGATTTGAAAGAAAACTAATGTCCTCAATTTACAGATAACCTTTTGACTCCTAGGCCCCAGACAGGCTAGTCAAACTGATTACCTGCTCCAGAAAAAAAAATCGATATTGGAAAATTTTTGAGAAATTTCTCCAGAAGTAAGGAAAAAAATAGTCCACTTCGGACACACGGACTCGCCCTCGACACACTTCTATCGGATCTAGGGTTTTTTATCCAGTAAAGACCTTTTCCCTAAGAACTCACTAATGTAAACTTAAATTCAGTCAATTAAATACAACCATCAGATGGTGATAGTAATAAAGCCTAATGAGCCGCAGTACTAGTTAGATAGTCATTATGAGGGGTATTTGAATAAGCCCCAGCTAGTTAGCAGAGGATTACGAAAGAATCCATAAAATCAAAAAATCACTTCTATCGGACTATCTCTTCGGTCGCACAAACGGAGTATACTCCTACATCCAGTTTACCATTTTATAACCCGAAAAAACTACGCGGTATTTCTAAGATCGCGTGTTAGATATAAATTTAAGCTGTGAGACAGGCACTTGTTTGCAAATACCGCGAAATTTCGGTGAATATTCACATACTATACCTAAAGTTGTTGAAAATTAATGGCGGCCGCGTTTGAATGAAGTTATTGGGCGATTATATTAATTTAACTTCATGGCGCGACGGCGAAATGGCATGTCTTCAATTTGACTTAACGATAATAACTATAATAACTTATTCGGGTAGTTTACAGAAAGATTGTTCTTTATTTCGAATAGTAAACAGCCAGTGACATCTGTCAATGCCAGTTTTCGTTAACACCCCCGTTCTAAAGGGGGGTTGTAATGTAACCCCGAACGAGAGTTTTGTGCGATATCTTTAGATAAAGATTTCTGGAATGAATTCACACCTTATTTGAGTATTTTGCTCCTGAACAAAATCTCTTCCGATATCGACTTATTTCATGTCAGTGAGGAGAGATTCAGAAGTGAAATCCTTATTGATTCTTGAAAGAGTTTCTCCTCATTGACCTGATCATCACCACTGCCTGAATTTTTTTTTTTTACTTTTTTTTTCTTGCGTATCTAGTTATGGTACTTTATATTATATATGGTACTTAAATTTGTATTTATTTTGAAAAAAAATAAATCTTATTTCTTATAATAATAATATTTGGATAATTTGTACGGCGCCGTTTTTGTGAAAAATCACCTCAAGGGCGATGCATTTAATTTTAAAAGTTTGTTATGTATAAGGAATTTAATAAAAAAAATATTATTCTTATTAAATTCTTATTATTGTGTCTCTAAATATTACCAAAAACAAATTACGTAAGATTATGTCATGCAAATGCTTTAATAAGCAAGAACAAATGTGGTGACTACGTCACCTTCCTTCGGATCGTACATTTGATTTTTAATTTACGTACGGAAAGGCTATACATTACGTATCAAAATTAATTTGCATTCGTTCATGTTCTATCGTGCGTGTTCAATTAAGTTGCGAAAAATTACAATTACCCTTTATTTACAGGTAGGTTAAACCAAACTGTTTAAAAAACATAATATTTCACGTAGTAGTATTCATCAAAATAAATCAAGAATTCACGCTAATAAATCCGTCGACTCTCGAGTGGCGACTGAGCGAAAAACGGCCTAAAGCAAATAGGCGGGTCAAAGGAAACGAACGTTCACCGCAAGGCGTATAGAAGCGGCATAGGGTCGGTTTGCTGTAGCAGGCCTAGAAGGATGTTCTGCCTGAGGTGTTGTTCATTTTAATTAATTCTGATGAATATTTTATTACAATCTAAAATTATTTCCGAGGAATATCACCGGAAGTAACTTCAATGTGAATTACCGCTCAACTATGTTATTTAAGGAGCGCTGTTGAAGTAATTTTAAGAACCTGTGTGTCAGGGGGCTGAATGGGGTCACAAAAATCATTTATTTATTAATTTTATCTTAGTGGTGCGCACTCAGAGCAATAATATACAAGAGATCGCTGCTGTAGTCAGTTTTTATTAGGTTTGCCAGACTCGACTAGATCTGGGCGTGGCTAGGACTAGGTCTAGAGTATTTATACATCCATTCATAGCACATGTCGACATAATGTTTTTGTTTATTCGCATAACCACTTTTTCACAGTATTGTTACAAACAAAAATATGGCATGTAACCTAATAAACCGTTGAGTTATGTTCATTTATTTCGCGTGTCAAAACGTGTGGGCGGAGTCGACGGAGACGCGGGACACGAAGAACATTCTAAAAATACTTTAAAGCGGTGTGATGATTTCGGAGATTTTGTTGTCTCTTTCTTCCTCATGGTGTACGACGTAAAAACCCGGAGAAAGTGATTTATCCCAAATTTGTTTAGGTTGGGTAAAAAGAATTAGCTCTCTCGCCATATATTGTTACTTCAAGAGAGCGCACTTGAATGGAAGGAGGGGGGGGGGGTAGCGATATTCTGAGAACAAGAAGAACTAGAACCAGTTCCTCGCTGAAAAGCATTAAATTGTTATTCCCCTTAATAGGAACCGGGACAAGAATATCGACCATCTCTAATACACCAGCAAGAGGTAGATCAAGAGTGAATAAGAAAGATTTTAATACAGAGTACGATTCTTCGTTATCTAGTTCATAAGAAGAAGGATTTGAAATTAGGGTAACTCGCAAACTACTTAGTATGCAAGTCATTTTACAAGTGATGCGGCACGATCAAGTCGAATGCCAAAAACACTCGATTTAGGTTAACATTACAATACAAAGCTACATCGCACAAAGGTGGAATGTATTCAAAACCACGCAATGGTAATTCCACAATAAATAAATAAAAAACACATTACCCAAAGACAAAGTGCTCGAATATGATAATGGTATGATTATTATAAAATGAGACAGGAATGTTAATAGGGTATGATATATAAACAACATTGTGAAAAACTGAATGATGAAATTATAATTAATACAATGGTTGCGTCAAAACACTGTTTTTTTATTTTTTTTATTATGACATTGAAAGGAACAATGTAATGTTATTAATTATACATTCGTTTTGAATTAAGACATCGCTTTCTTGGGGTGTGAAATAATATGTATGTACAAAAAGTGTGCCACTGATAATTTTTAAAATGTAAATACCGTGCAAGTATCCCAACTGCCCGAAGCCAGTGGAACTATGGCATCTCCAACTGAGTTAGGTTTGTGAGACTGAAGGAAGCGGAGAGGGGAAAAAGATATGGGGAAGTGGAAGGAGGGGAAATGCCTGCCTATTCAGATCTGGTTACCAAACACAACTAATGCCATTTTGTGTCATACATTTAATTAACCGCCAACTAACTCTGTCCATCACACACCGTTTATCCGCATTCATAGGCAGAGGACATACCATATATAACTGTCTTGGCACACACTCTTTGCTTCATTCACATTCGTACATCGACATATCATATATATACTCGGACTTATTCCGACTCTTGACATGGTCCGACTCAAGGTTTGATTCACCTGATTGTGCCATGTTTCCGCGGGCGTCCCCGACTTCTTCTCCCACTGACTTTCGCTTCATACATTCTTTTCATCCTCCTTTTTTCATTCATTCGCTCTACATGACAAACCATCTAAGCGTCCCTTTCTTGATACTATTCATTACGCTTACATCAGCCTTGCATTTTTTCCGGATATCCGGATCTCGCTCGCGGCAGTACGATTAGCTGAACTTATTTTTGAAAAGGTAGATTTATTTTTTGTATTATTATTTATTTCATTTTATTTAATACAATACAATTCATATTTTTATGCTAGTCTGGCAGGGTAGGCAGTGCTTATGTGTCTCTATGGAGTGCACGCCTCTGTGTCAGCTCATCACAAATTATTCCAGAGATGAAACAGGCGTAGAATAGATGTTTAACGGAGACCATTAAAATCTTAGAGTATACTAGAGGTAGCCCAAGCCAAGGCAGTTAAGTCAGTTTTGGACTTGTTTTTGATGATTTTAACATGACTCGGCGCACCTGGGCGTGGCTAAGACTAAGGCTACGGTATTTATACATCCATTCATATCACATATCGACATAATGTTTTTGTGTATTCGTATAGCCACTTTTTCACAGTATTTTTATCAACAAAAATATAGCATCTAACCTAAAAAACCGTTTATTTTTGTCAAGTTTAGTGGCATAATAAAAAATGTGGGCGGAGTCCCGCCGTTAACCAGCACCTTCAGATCATTGCGACAGTATATAGAAGCGGTCCAAGAAATTTGTTGTCTCTTTCTCTCTCATGGTGTACGATGTAAAAACTCGGAAAAAGTGATTTATTACAATTTCGGATAGGTTGGGTAAAACAAATTAGCTATCCCTCCATTAGATTCTTACTCTGAGATTAAAATGTTGAAAAAAAAACCAAAATGGCGCTAATCGTTAAATTGTAACGATGTCTAATCCGGTGAATGTTTGAAACACCTCAACCTTATTCCTTAGAATGCATTTACTGATGGGTCAAGAAAATAAACTTAAAGAATACGTAATTAATTAAAAATGAAAGCACATGAACAGGATGCAGATCGGACGATTGTAACAACACGAAAGCTTAATTGAATATCTGGATATCGGGTACATCCTGCAGTCTTTCCCAAAACACGATGCACTACTTAACGCAAATCACTGAACGGATAACCTCTAGAAGTGTAACTCATACCGATTAGAAATATAACCGATGTCGCCAGAGAGGCCAACCAAATTTATTATCTGTTCAAAAAAGAATTTTCAAATTTGATAATGTTTTATGAATTGCACTAGAAGCAAGGACACTTTGAATGAAGTTATACAGAAATAATCCAACCCCAAAAAGATAAAACTGAGAAAAAGGCAAAAAAAATAATATGTAATGTACTCGTATATGGCCAACTAATTTATTATCTGTTCAAAAAAGAATTTTTAAATTTGATAATGTTTTATGAATTGCACTAGAAGCAAGGACGAATTGAATGAAGTTATACAGAAATAATTCAACCCCAAAAAGATAAAACTGAGAAAAAGGCAAAAAAAATAATATGTAATGTACTCGTATATGGCCAACTAATTTATTATCTGTTCAAAAAATAATTTTTAAATTTGATAATGTTTTATGAATTGCACTAGAAGCAAGGACGAATCGAATAAAGTTATACAGAAATAATCCAACCCCAAAAAGATAAAACTGAGAAAAAGGCAAAAAAAATATAACAATACAAAAACAGTTATAATATATGTAATGTACTCGTATATACATATACTCGTACATATTTATTAAAAAAATAATTGAATTTTTTATATTATCCTACATTTCAATGTTTTTAAACTTCAATTTAAGTCAAATATCTGCAATGTGCGTTAGTAAAAAAATGAATTTCCAAAAATCTATTGCATTTGGACTTGGAGAAACAATGTATGGAGGGAGAGCTAATTATTTTTACCCAACCTATACAAACTTGCGATAAATTACTTTCTCCGGGTTTTTACGTCGTACACCATGAGAGAGAAAGAGACAACAAATATGATACTCCGCTTTTACGTACTGTCGCGATGATCTTGGGATCCTGGGTCACCGCGGGACTCCGCCCACATTTTTTATTGTGCCACTAAAATTGACACAACTAAACGGTTTTTTTTATGTTAGATGGTATATTTTTGTTGATAACAATACTGTGAAAAAGTGGTTATACGAATAAACAAAAACATTATGTCGATATGTGATTTGAATGGATGTATAAATACCCCTAGCCTTGGTCTTAGTCACGCCCAGGTCCGCCGAGTCAGGTAAAACTCATAAAAAATTGACTACACTGCCTTGGATTGATACCACTCTATATACTCTAAGCATTTGGAGCTTGGATGTTTTCAGCAGATATAAATCTCGTATTTATCTATAGGGAAACGCGGGTAAAACTCGATTTTGGCAAATTGTGGGTTGGACGCTTTCTGCATAACTACGTCCAATTTAGCTCACTTCGAAAACACGGATACGCCCACGACACACTTCCGTCGATGTATCTCTCCAGTGGTCTGAGTTCTGTCGATATATTTTCTAAACAATGCCCACTTGATGGTATAAAATTTCGTAAATAGGCAAACAATTAACCAGGTAGTTAAATTACATCGACTCATTAGCTACACAGTCAATGTGCCATGGAACGACCGATGGTTGCGAAAGTGTTAAGTGCTTTTTCGTGTATTCTTGTATATGGAGCATAGTCGTTTGTCGATATCCCTTGTTTTTTAGATTTGGTGCAATCATACTCGGGTTTTATCGAGATATTGTGTCGTATATTTGTACAACTTTGTTTTTTTTTTTCAAAATTTATAAAAATTAAAATGATAATGTGGAACGGCCTCCGGGGTCGAGTGGTAAGACGCTCGATTGCGAATCCAGAGGTTGCGGGTTCAAACCCGGCGTGCGCAATTTTATTTATTTATTAATGTGTCATAACCTTGGAGGACATGGAGAGGTACCTTTGCGAAACAGTGTAGTCAGGATTGCTGATATTATACTGACTTGATAGAAAGAGACAAAGATATATTAAAGGAAGTTAGATAGCCTAGTTACCGCCCACATGGAATTCGGACATTTTTAAGAAACACATTTAACAAAACAATACACCATTTAAATAATGATTTATAAAGTCAAAATATCACACATACACTATTGACAGAAAGTTTGCTTAAATAATGATTAATGAGCTTTTTTTTGATTTTTATATCTTTATATCATTAAAAATGTAAAAATTCTTAAGTTCGGTCAAACATCTAAAGACTGTTGAAATAATATCTCTGAAAAGTGATGTTTTATAATCTTGGTTTGGTCTTTATTTGAATATTCACGCACAGCACATATCACCATCATGTTTGATTTATTTGTATCATCAATGCAAGCCTTTTAATCAACAAAAATATAGAAAATAACCTCAAAATACGTTGACTCAATGATGTGAAGATTCTTACATACTTAAAGTGCTGCGATATTATGTGACGAATTTTCTTGTCTCTTTCTCTCTCATGGTATACGACGTGTAAACCGGGAGAAAGTGACTTATCGCAAATTTGTATAGGTTCGGTAAAAATATTAGCTACACCTCCTTATATCGCTATTCTAAGGTTTTAACACATTTGATTAATATGAAATTATATATAGTATATTTGCGGCACGTCCCAGAGTGGTAGATACTCTAAGTATCGCCCTGATGAAAGACAACAATCGAAAATCGAAACGTTGCTTGAAATGGATTTAGCCGTGTTTACTGACTAGATCTGAATAGCCAGGTACTTCCCAACCTTTTCTCTTCCTCATCTCCTTCCCTTCTCCACTACCTTCAGCCTCACAACATGCCCCGATTGAGGATGCCATATTCTCACTGGTTCTAGACGGTTGGGAGCAGTTGGGACTCTTGTGCGGTATTCACTATAGAAAAAATCGTACCATAATATTTTTCCCGTTCAGGCAAAAGTCACAAACCCCAAAACGCACTTTTGAGATACCGCGATTTTAAAGTTAGTATTTGACGGTAAAATCAGATTCCGCATGGAAGTTTATAATATAGAGTAGTCCGTCCATAAAGAAGGAGACTTAAAATCTACATACATATTACCCGGAAGATTTGTACCAGAAAAAATCTAGTAGCTTCCTTCCGGGAGATGAAAATGATTCCGGATAAAACTTACACAATCTAAGTAGGTACGTTGGAGAAACAATGTATGGAGAGAGAGCTAATTATTTTTACCCTAACCGATACAAACTTGCGATAAATCACTTTCTCCGGGTTTTTACGTCGTACACCACGAGAGAGAAAGAGACAACAAATATAATACTCCGCTTCTACGTACTGTCGCGATGATCTTGGGCTCCTGGGTCACCGCGGGACTCTGCCTACATTTTTTACTATGCCACTAAACTTGACACAACTAAACGGTTTTTTAGGTTAGATGCTATATTTTTGTTGAAATCAATACTGTGAAAAAGTGGCTATACGAATAAACAAAAACATTATGTCGATATGTGATATGAATGGATGTATAAATACCCTAGTCCGCCGAGTCAGGTAAAAAACATCAAAAATTGACTACACTGCCTTGGATTGATACCACTCTATATACTCTTAGGTAGGTACCCATTCGTTAAATTCTAAAAATAAAATAATAATAATCAAATGCAATCAAAATAACGGGAAATCATTGTAGTTATTATGTTGCTTCCTCATCCGCGTCAAGAGTATAAAAAAACCTATAAAACTTTAGTTAGTGCTTTCCACTAATGTGTACCTGTTAACTGTAAGCTAGGTGGTACTTCAAAAAAATCGCTCCAGAACTTTAGAAGCTTTCTTAAGAAAGTTTTATTTAGGCGGAAGCTAATTGCTAGTTATATTGAATAAACTGTGGAATATTAATATGAGTTGCTTCATAATAACCCTGCAGCGAAAAAGTTGTTAAGCGTGTTTTATTTTAATTTAAAATTTTCTTACAAATGTTTAATTTGAACATTTTAATACCGAGTACAACATTTCTAACTAACTAACCATCGCGCCGTTTCCCGCAGGATTAGGCAGACAGAACAGGCCGTCATACAACTCTGTCTTGGCACACACTACACTACTTGCTTCATTCACACTCACACATCGTCTCATACATACTGTTGTTTTTCTGACTTTTGACATGGCCCGACTCAAGTTTGATTCATAACGACGATGGTGCCATGTCTCCCTGGCGTTTTACAGGAACATACTTTACCTGGCAGGTCCCATCAGATGGACACAATTATGAACTTAAAATTATGATTATTATTTAATTATTATTATAATTTATTTTTTTCCGATTTTTGGCATGGGGAGCAAATATAAAATAATGGACTTTCTGAATTTGTCATACAGTATAGGATTTGGTTAAAATTTGCATATCTAAAGGTGATTCGTCGAGAGACAGATTATGTTGAGATTCTTTTAATGAATTTAAGGATATGAGAGTCAGAAAAGGTAAGTTTTCAGTTTGGACCGAAATTGTACATGCTTAAATAATCTAAGCGTCCCTTTCTAATCCTATTCATTACGCTTACATCAGCATTGCATTCTTTCCCTTTTTACAAAATTTCTAAAACAAAAACATTAAGAATTTCACACAAAATATCTTTGTGCTTTACTGTTGAAACTGATGCCCTAATCTGGGACCCCTTGATCAGTTGCGAATGCTGTGTCTGTTATTTGAGTATTTCAATGAATGATGCTCCGAAGAACTAGCGTCATTGATATCTTCGACACAGCCGGGAGACACGTGAAACGCACACCCAACATGCGTCTCTTCAAGACCCAGGTTCGAAGTAACTTCACACAGCAAAATAAAACTCCAATAATGACTCCTGTGTTGAGTTAGTATAAAAAATAGATAGTATCATTGGTACAAAAACGGACGTTTCATTTTGTGTTGTTAAAAATCAATTTACATCTTTAAATTACAACAAACAACTAGAACATTTTTTTTGTTACGAGTCCCAACTGCTCCCAACCGTCTAGAGCCAGTGAGGCTAGGGCGTCCCCCAACCGACGGTATATTGTGATGCTGAAAGTACTGGGGAGGGAAGGAGCTGGGGAATAGGAAGGTCGGGAAGTACCTGGCTATTCAGATCTGGTCACCAAACACGGCTAATGCCATTTTTAAGCAACGTTTCGATTCTGAATGGTGGTCTTTCGCCAGGTCGATACTACGAGTATCTACCACTCCGGAACGTGCCACAAATATACTATTTATTATTTTATATGAATTAAATGTGTTATGACACATATTAATCAACTATTAATTGCGAACTCTAAAATTGCAGTCGAGCGTCTTACCACTCGGCCAAGAAGCATTTCCAATCGGGGTATGTTGTGAGGCTAGTGGAGAAAAGAAGGAGATGGGGAAGAGAAAGGTTAGGAAGCCCCTATATATTCAGATCTGGTCACCAAACACGGCTAAATCCATTTCATGCAACGTTTCGATTTTGAATGGTGGTCTTTCACCGGGTCGATACTACGATTATCTACCACTCCGGAACGTGTTGCAAATATACTATATATTATTTTATATGAATTAAATGTGTTATGAGACATATATATTTTTTTTTTACTATTTGCGCACGCCGGGTTTGAAGCCGCGACCTCTGGATTCGCAGTCGAGCGTCCCACCACTCGAGCGAGGTGGCGGCCAGATAGAACCTTGACTATTGGTAAGAAATACCCAGATAGACACTGGACGGTTTCACTCGGCTCGTGGGTTTTAAAACCAATGATGATGTTACAAGAATAATGGCTTGATGATGCTTAATTATATGCACTAAAATCACAAACCATAAACGAAACATTAAGTATGGGAAAAACACGTTCTTTTATTAGCAACACACCTTTAATTAGTACACCTATGGTCTGTGCGTTGGGGCAAGAAAATAAGAAATTTACCACTAGTTATTTACATATAAAATCAATTTTAAACCTTTTTAAACACTGGAGATTAGAGATGGTCGATATTCCTGTCCCGGTTAAAAGGAACGGGTTCCAAGCCGGTCACTGGAACCGTCGATATTATTCCTCCGAGGAACCGTTCCTTTTTTTGGCATTAAAAATCGATATTCTTCGACCGAGGAATCGGTTCCTCTTTTGAGCACAATAGGTTTTTGGCGGAAAGTATCTTTTGAGGAGGAACCGGTTCCACAGTTGCAGTTCTTTTTGTTTTCAGAATTTCGCTTTTAATCCCCCACCCCCTTATGAAAAAATATTTTTTAACCTAATATAAAAATCTTGGAGGAACTTTTCTGGCACCAGGAACCGGTTCCAAAAAGAACTGGATAAATAACCGGTTGCTCGCCGTTCATCGGTAACTGGAACCGCAGGTACACAATTTTTAATCCTAATTTAAAAATCTTCTTGTAGGAACTTTTCTGGCACCAGGAACCGGTTCCAAAAAGAACTGGATAAATAACCGGTTCGCCCAAGCCAAAAGCCAGTCAGTTTTGGACTTGGTCACCGGTAACTGGAACCGCAGGAACACACAATGAGGATATCGACCATCTCTACTGGAGATGTTATGGACAGTCCCGCCTTAAATATGAATTAATGTTTTTTTTTCAATGCAATCTGTGCAGTACGAAATTGTCTCTCGATCTCGTATTTTGTAACGAACTTTCTAAGAAATTATGAATCAAGGAAGTTGAGACTATGTTGGAACGAGATATAAATATAATAATGAGGTTTTGAACTAAATAAAAGTTTGGCTAAGCCAAGACTAGAATATCTATCCAAAGTTGTGTATACTCTGGGTATCGCCCTGGTGAAATAGCATGATTCCGAACAGAAACATTGCGTTTAACAAACCGACCTTAGAAACATTACATACAAAAGTGATAAATAATTCATTGAGCATTTTGTAATTATCTCAATAAAAAAATAAACACTTTAAAAACGTAATTTTGAACGTACATTCGTACAAGTATGAATTTGTCAAATTTGGAGCTGTCAATAAAAATGAGCAAATTAAAAAAGATTCTTTTCATATCCATACAGTAATTATGTAGGTACCTTACCTTGGAGTAACAATGTATGGAGAGAGAGCTAATTCTTTTTACCCAACCTATACAAACTTGCGAAAAATTACTTTCTCCGGGTATTTACGTCGTACACCATGAAAGAGAAAGAGACAACAAAAATAACACACCGCTTTTATGTACTGTAAGGATGATCTTGGTCTCCGCGTCTCCGGGGACTCCGCCCACATGTTTTGATATGCGACTAAGCTGGACACAACTAAACGGTTTTTTTAGGTTATATGCTATATTTTTGTTGATAACAATACTGTGGAAAAGTGGTTATACGAATAAACATACTAAAAAATGTCGATAAATAATAAATCAATAAAACAGATTTTCCCATTTCTTTGATTCGTAAGCTTTAATTTGATCAGGCACACTGATTTAAGAAAAAATCATTTGATCCGCGTTGCTTCTTGTTTCGGGCCGCAGGTTGAACACGCCTGTTTTAAAGGAAAGCGGACACACAATTTCCCTTACATACCCTTCGTGCTAATAACAATAAAACTAAACCAAAAATACAATCCTGCCAAAACATTAAACTAAATAATTTGTTTAGTTTTCGTTTGTTTTAGTACGGTCGCTTCCTGTCGGCTACTTAGCGAACTAATTATCACGCACGCGATTATAACCTCAAAATAAAATATGTATTTTTATTTTCATGGTTGGGCGATAAATGAGGTGATAGGGCGTCACACTTTCCACGCCCCGATTTGCGCAGCGAATAACTCATTTACTTACATATTTAAGGGTCAGCACTCAAAAATGTCACTAAACATTACTTTCTAGCATTCTAATACAAGCAATCCTACAAATGTATTTTCAAAAAATTTCTAAAAGTAGTTAGAAAAATGTCTGAGGTTTCCAGTGAATACATACTTTTAACTGTAATCCTTTAAAATCTATGAAAAACATACCAAAAATTCAGTAAAAGGTGCAGTTTGAAAACCAGAAAAGGCATTTTTGAACGTTTTACTGAAAATTCCATTCCAGCATTCTAATGCAAGCAATCCTACATATGTATTATCTGAAAATTTTCTATGGGTATTTAGAAAAATGTCTGAAGTTTCCAGCGAATACAATTTTACAACTGTAATCCTTGAAATTCTATGAAAAACATACTAAAATGTAAGTAAAAGGTGCAGCTTTGAAACCAGAAAAGGCATTTTTGAACGTTTTACCTAAAATTCTAGTGTGCTTTTCAAAAAGAATTAAAAAGATTACTGTTTAATAATTGTTTTCACTGGAAACCTCAGAGATTTTTCTAGCTACCCATATAGAATTAACAGATGAATAATTTGTAGTATTGCTTGTACTAGAAAGCCAAAGAGTATATTTTTTGGATGTTGCTGACCCTTACGTACATTGTGCATCACGACAGATTTGAAGCAATTTTTGAAAGGTCCATCCAACTTCACATGGTAAAAGCAATGTTCACGAAAGGGTAAATTCTTAATTGACAACTGACAGGCAGACATTTAACTCGCCTATGGATAGCGTTTTACTTGTTAGAAAGGTCAGTCGTTTATTATTTGATGAATAAAAGCCGACCTTACGATATTTTTTGTTAAAGCAATATATTTTATCTTTGGTGCTTGGTATTAAGGGTTTATGTCAATTTATATCAATTTGGACTTGAGCATTTAAAATTATTGTTAATCCTTTGTCCGCTTCTGTAAAATAATTATCTTATCATAAATAGCGTACCGCCCGAAAACACTAACCTCAAACTTTTAAAAATTACAATTCCGATACATGATTTCTAATTTATTTATTTTTATCATTTTTTACTTAAACCTCAGCGCCCAAAAATGGCGCTAAACTTCACTTTATAACATTCTAATACAAATAATATTACAAATGACTTTTATCTGCAATTTTTTTATACGGTAGTTAAGAAAATGTTCAGGGTTTCCTCCAGTGAATAAAATATTAAGATGTAATCTTTAAAATTCTAAGAAAAACATACTTAAATGTCGGTTAAAGGTGCAGTTTGAAAACCAGCGCAGCCATGTTCGAACGTTTTACCTAAAATTCCAGTATGCATTTCATAAATAATTTAAAAGATTACTGTTTAAAAATTGTATTCGTTGGATACCTTAGAAATTTCCCTAAGTACCCGAATGGAATTAACAGATAAATCATTTTTAGTATTGCTTGTATTAGAAAAGCCAAAAATGTGTATTTTTGGGTACTGACCCTCAAGCCTCAGCACCCAATAATGGTACTAAACGTCACTTTGTTGCATTAAAATATAAGCAATACTAAAAATGATTTATTTGTAAATTTTTTATGCGTAGTCAAAAAAATGTCTAATGATTCAAATGAATATATTTTTTTTAACTAAAATCTTTTAAATTCTATTAAAAACATACTAAAATATCAGTAAAAATGTACAGTTTGAAAACCAGTAAAGGCATTTTTGAACGTTTTGCCTAAAATTCCTTTGTGAATTTCATAAAGAATTTAAAAGATTACTATTAAAAAATTGTATTCACTGGAAACCTAACCTTTTCTAACTAGTGAGAATTAAACAAATAAATAGTTTTGCTTGTACTAGAAAGGCAAAAAAGTGTGTACTTTTGAGTGCTGACCCTTAAACCCTTAATACGAAGCACAAAAGATATATACGCCATATAGCGCCCTTGAGGTGATATTTCTGTCACGAAAACGGCGCTCTATAAATCAGCCAATTATTATACCTACATCTGAGTTTTGCAAACAAAATACCTTTTCATAGTGGCGAAGGACTGGCGGGATATCTGTGAAGGTGTGGGTGATGATATGGTTTACCTAGAACAAAGAAAAAAACATAATAAGTACACGAATAAGGAGAGAAAAATAATTAAACAATATTATAATTTTTTTGTGCGTATGAACTATGTGACACTTTCAAAATTGGAACTGATGTAACATGTATGTGTTGAGAAAATTATCAAACTACAAAAAAAATCTTTTAAAATCCAGACTAATAATAAAGCTATATGTTTTTATAATTGCATTCAAACTCACTATAATATTTTAAAAAACCCAGGATAATACAAAAATGTTTATCGGGTACGACAATATTGCTGCACAATATGTATTACGTTATCTGAAAGTTATTTTTCGCCGTTCCGCAGCATTTCCTCTCAATGCTTAACCACGATAGCAATAAATGCGAAAATGTTTTCAAAATTAAAAATAGCTCCTGATTCACTCAAACCAAATTCTGCATCGTGCACAATCAGCGAATTAATATATTCATTTATATCATGCATTTAATTACGCAAGTAGGTCATACCTAGATACTTTAATTAATCAGCGATTGAGATAAAAAATAGTCGGCAATGAAATTGGAGTAAGTGCTTTCCTGTGAGGTTTTCATTCATACAGAACACTTAAGCTGTTCCGGGAAATGGAACAATTCAAGACAACCTCCCCCCCCTCCGGGGAGTTAGGTGGGTGGCTTGGAGTAAGAATATATGGAGAGGTACCTTTGCGAAAAAGTGTAGTCAGGACAGTTGACTTTATACGGACTCGACAGAAAGAGACAAAGATATGTTAAAGGATGTTGGATAGCCTATTAGTTGCCCCACACATGGATTTTTTAATAAACATATTTAAACACATTAAACAAAACGATGTCAATACACCATTAAAAAGATTTAAAAAGTCAAAATATCACACAACCACTAATAACAGAAGGTTTGCTTAAATAATGATGGAAGCTTTTTGTTGATTTTTTGCCTTTATATCATTAAAAATGTGAAAATTTTAAAGTTCGATCGAAAATATTTAAAACTGTTGAAATACCTTCGAAAAGTGACGTTTTATAATTTTTTTTTGGTCTTATTTGAACATTCACACATGGCACATATCACCATCATGTTTGATTTATTTGTATAACCACTGCAAGTTTTTTAATTAGACAAATATAGGAAATAACCTCAAAATCCGTTGACGTAAGTTATACGACTCGATGATGTGAAGTTAGAGCGAACGGAGAACATTCTCAGATACTTAGTAGTGCTGCAATATTATGTGAAGACTTTTCTTGTCTCTTTCTCTCTCATGGTATACGACGTAAAAAACAGAGGAAAGTGATTTATCGCAAATTTGTATTCGTTGGGTAAAAATATTTAGCTCTCTCTCCATGTATATTCTCACTCCTATGTGGGTGGTAACTCATGGTAGAGTTCTTAATCGTGTCGTGTAGCTGTGCTCTACAAAATTGTGTAGGCTAGAGTTGCTCGTATATTAGGGGAAAGTACGAAGTCTTGATCCCACATTTGTTTTTGGGTCAAATGTTTTTTTTACACATTGCTCATGGTGTTTTTTGAATGCCAACGTTTGCAAACTGTATCTAGCCTTTGTCCCTTGTTCAGAAAATCATATTAATTTCAGCATTTATTAGTGTATTAAACAAATGAACTGTGTAAAATGGCGAAATGATCAAATCACCAGCCTTAGTTCGAAGAGGGATATAGCTTTACTGATTTTAGCTCATAAACTCTTGATACCTGACATACTGGCGGAAATTGGATTCTATGTCCCTGATAATTTCACGCGAGGCCGCCAACACAGGTTTTTGTTGTTTTTTCTTGTGCAGGTTCAGAACTAACTTACCAATGGTGATGCCTCTGGGAAGACTTACTAGATTAATTAACTGCCTCGCGGGAAATGTGGATATTCTTCTCATGAGCTACAACAAGTTTAAGCAAGAACTAGCTAGTTAGTTTTAACTTTTTATGTACTATTTTTACCTTTATTTTTGTATAATTATGATTACCATATTTTGTATTTTTTATCGCTTCTGCAATGTATTGGTATAAAACTTTTTTGCAAAATAAATAAGAGACCTGATCACTACCTATGAGAGATTTGATCTCCCCCTGATAAAGCCTCCAATATAATCAAATTGAATTTTATTGGCTTCCTAAGCATAAACATTTTTTTTGTTATTAAATAGAATACAAGTAAAAATTAACAAACATTCAAGATCTAATTTGAGATGCGACTTTGGAAAAGTGAAAAGCTATTTTGCTTGCTTGTGTAATTGAAAAATCGTTTCAGAAGTGTTTTTATAGTTTATTTATTTATATAAAAGCAATGTCAAATATATACATTTCGAAGAACGTTCAAGTCAAAGCCTGAACAAGGTTTTGGTAGAGTCGTAAAGAATAACAAAAATCATTTAGACTGCTATCAAAAATTTCAAGACCATGGCTTGAGTTAACCAGTCTCGATATTCTAGACAGTGGAGAATAATACCCATAATTAGTAGAGTGATGATTGAGGAACAGCAATTCATTGGTTCTAAGTATACGGCATGGAATGTTGAACTTGATGAGTTGCAACAAAATTGAAATAGCTTTACCCATTTAAGAATTATTGATTGATGGGGGATCTAGTGCTCCAAGCAATCGAGAATTTATTCCTTTCCCCTTTATTATAAGGGCACGTTTATCCGCGAAGTGGGTAAAGATAAGGTTTTTTACTAGTCACTTCTACAACAGCTTTTCTCGCCTTAACTAAAGTATCTAAGATTATTTTGGCTGCTCCGCCCCAGCTTAGAATGCCATGCCTAATAATTGATGATAGCCAACCTCTGATAAGAGAAAAAAACTAATTTAACCAGATAAATAAAAAAAATATGTTTTTTTTCTTGAAAACAATTTGTGAAATTTACTTTAAATCTATTTTTCAATTTCCGTTTTTAAGGTCGTCTAGACAGAAAGTTTTCGTTTTGACAGATGTAAATTTGAAGGAAAAAAGAATTACTTAGGAAAAACGTGGGCTTGGGGAAATGTTTGTAGAATAATGAGATTTAGTGTGGAAATGATGTATTACGTGTAATTTGAAGGTAGCAAACGGGAGCGTAAGAGAATAAGTGTAGTTTTTATTTTAATCAAAATAATCGTATTCTGCTAACACGCCATGGTACGCAAAACTACAAGGTTATAGTAATAACACCTACAAAGTAATTGATTACCAACCTTCAAAAATGGGTTAATACAATATAAAAATTTCTTTGCTAAACATTTTTAGTGTGGAATATCACTTCAAGGACGCTAGAGAAAGCTATAAAATAAAAAATTGTAGCAGGCTATTGAGAATAAATTCTCATAGCCCTCCGTGGTCAAGTGGTTAAGATCCTTGATTACGAATCTAGAGGTCGTGGGTTAAAATCCTGGCGAGCGGAAATGTAAATTTGTATTATTTCACAATACCTAATTCATTTTAAAATAATATTTAGTACGCTGCAGCACGTTCCAAAGTGGATGATACTCGCAGTATCACCTTAGTGAAAGACTAGCATTCAGAATCGAAACGTTTGGTGAACAGATCTGAATAGCCAGGTACTTCCTCACTACTTTGTGCCTCATAGCATACCCCAATTAGGGATGCCTTAGACTCACTGGCTCCAGAGAATTGGGACATAAAAAAGACAATAAATTCAGAAATAGAAACGGTTGACAACAAACGGGTCGCTTTTACGACTCGTTTTTATTTTCAACAGCTCGGCTGTGGAACGATTTTCCGGCCCCTGTGCTTCCCTCCTCCTTAAACATCGGTTTCTTCAAGACTCGGGTTCACTTCTTCCTTTCATCAAAAATACCCTACACAGCATCCCAAAAGATGACATAGGCCCTAGGGGTTTTTTCCCTTCAAGGCATCCTGTTAATGTAAAAAAAACAAAAAATATTTTCGGCTACAACACTAGTAACATTGTATTTTTTAATCTTTCATTATTTTTTAATGGTAAATTCCCACAGCAAACAGTTTTAAATCTATATTTTTTTTTGTTCTGTGTTATAAATGTAACTTTTCATTCTATGTATTTTTGAATCAACGTGAAACCCTTTGTTTTGCATTGACATTGCCATGGTGCCAAAACTGGACACAACCAGTTCAAGGTAACATTGGGCTAGGCCGCGTTAGATTCGCGTGTTTTCGCTGCTGGCCACACCTGTCAGAATAGAAAATAGGAATCTAGCAGCTGTGTTTGCACGAGGGGCTTGTTTTGTTAGTTATTCTTTATTTCAAATTTAAATTCATAAATTTCTCTCTTTAATATTACGGGAAGAATACAAGCAACAAACATTTGACCTAAACTGTCCTTTTGTGTCTTTAATAAACTTTAGTGTTGCCTAAGTTTTCAATTGATGCAAATGCACGCTGACCTTCAACCATAACATTACTTTAAAAATTCATCACACATAACAGTTTTTTATTTTATTTATTATTATGGAATACCGCACAAAAGTCCCAACCGCTCCCAATCGTCTTGAGCTCGTGAGACTATGTCAACCCCTTAGAGTAACCTAGAGACCTAACTTTGCGAAATGTTGTAGTGAGTTTATGACCAAGCTTGACCGAAGGAGGTATGGCGTATAAGCTTCCAGCCAATGGGATGCGAAGAAAACCGTAAAGATAAACATTATTCCGTCTCTATCTGTTCGCGAACAATTTTGCGTTGCTACCATGAGAAAGAAAGAGACATGGATACGTTCAAATATTGGACTAATCAGGGAATCCCGATTCTTAAAAATTTACGTGAGAATCCCGTATATCTCTCTAAGTAAAACATATTAAGAATGCATTAAAACTAATTTTAAACGGAAGTTTATTATTTCGAAACAAATAATGCAAAGATTGACTAAATATTGGTGTAGGTAACTAGTTGTTTTGTAGGTTGGCATGTTAAATATTTGAGGTCAAACTAAAAAATACGAATTCTTGGATAAATACCTGTGGAAACTGATTTTTTTGGTCTTTTGTTACTTCAGTTGAAGCAACCAACAAATGCACATATAGCCATATCGTTTTTTTTTTAATATTTCACTGATATCACTTAAGTTATTATATATTTTAAGCTTTTTGTCTGTCAATTCGACTGACAAGTAAACTAGTGTGAAGTTAGTAATATTTTGAAAAATGGCTACACGGCTTTTAGCACGCCCCAAATCATATGTTCTTAATAACAATTGTTTGTCTCTTCTTCTCATATGTTTATAGAACCGAGCATAAAGTGAGAGCTATATTTTGCGAGTATGAACGATTTGACTCATAATTAGGACGGTCTCTCTATATTGTTACTCTAAGGTCATCCCCAATTTTCAACACTAAAAAGTCACAAGCCGCCACTGGTTCTCATGTCACTCGAACGAGAGTTTAGTACGATATCTTAGAAAAAGATTACTGAAATATTATTGACATACTTCTCTCGCAGTATTACCAAAAAAAGTCCTGGATATTCAGATCCAGCTATTAAACACGGCTAAAACCATTTCTAGCAACGTTTCGAATCTGAGTAGTGGTCTTTCACGAGGGCGATACCGAGAGTATCTACAAACTCGTCTATCTAGTTAAACAATATCTCACTCATTGATTCGCATCGGTTTATGTTACAGCTGTAAGCTGTCTATTAAAAACTGGTCGCATCAAGCCTTTTCCGACAAATCACAGGAAGTTAAGTAGCTTCTCCGCTTTAAAATCAGTTTCCTAGTTATACGAGTATTAACGTTCTCGCTACATCCACGGGTAGAAGAACCTGACGACAGCGTGGAGGATAAAAGACATTTGCGCGAACCGGTCGGCTGCTAACCGGTTGGGAGCTAACCGGCTGGGCGGTAAACCGGTTGAACCATCGGTTACTGAACGCCCAATTTATATGTGCAAGCCAAAGATGATATATATTTGTAAACCCTTTATTCCCATTCAGACAAATAAGTTAGTTTTAAATACCTAACCTAACCTTTCCATACCTACAGGGTGGTAGATAGTGGTTCAAGCCCGGCGTGGCCAAATAACTTGTGTTTAATTAATATGTGTCATAACACATTTTTTTCATATAAAAAAATATATATAGTTCCAGAGTGGTAGATACTCCAAGTATCGCTCTGGTAAAAGATCACCATTCAGAATCGAAACGTTGCTTGAAATGGCTTTAGCCGTGTTTAGTGATTAGATCTGAGTAGCCAGGTACTTCCCAACCTTCATCTTTTCCATCTCCTTCCCCTCCCCACTACCTTAAGCCTCAAAACATATCCCGATTGTGGATTCCATCAGTGGCGGCTCGTGAGTTTTTAGTGTGTTGGAGTGCTAAGATTGAAAAATACGACATTGTTAGTGTTGTTGTAGCCGAAAATAATTTTTATTTTTTTTTAAAGATTTTATTTTTTGTATGAAGATTTTGAGGATTTTTCAGTTTCGGCGGTGCACTGCACGGATTTCTGAAAAATCTTCATTCAAAAAGTTGAAATTTCGAAAAAAAAAATGTTTTCGGCTACAACAACATCAATGATGACGTTTTTTTTCAATCTTACCACTCTAGCACACTCAAATGTCACGAGCCGCCACTGGATGCCATAGCCTCACTGGCTCTAGACGGTTGGGACTCTTGTGCGGTATTCACTATAAAATTAAAATACACGTAAGTAAAAATAAAATGTACGATCCGAAGGAGGTTGACGTAGTTACCCCATTTGACCTCGCTTATCAAAGCATTTTCATAAGATAATCTTAGGTTATATGTTTTTGGTAATACTTAGAGAGAAGTATATTCATAATATTTCAGTTATCTTTATAATAGCATGATCCGATGCTCTGTGGGGAACCCGCTTGCACAGCGCGGGTGTAAACTGTGCGCCTAAAGTGTTTGAAGCACTATGAAACAATACATGATTATTACTTCGATGGCGTTATAAGCCCTGAGATAATAATACTAATAAATGGATAACTTTTATAGCGCCGTTTTCGTGGGAAAATCACCTCAAGGGCGCTTTATCTAAAATGTCGCACTAAACTCTCGTTCGAGTTTACATTATAACACCCCTTCGGTACGGGAGTGGTCATAATCATAGGCGATCATAGCATAGTGTAATATAGAAACACGGTAGGTCTGAGGGTTGGTGCGGTGGCTCAGTGGTTAGATCAGACGCCCGAAAATACCAATAGGATAGCGGAAGGTTTTACTCATGCGTTTTTCTAATAGGTAATATCGTCGCCGGAAAGGCGAAAGGGCTGAAACGCCATCTTGGGAAGTTTACACCAGAGAACTTTAAGGTTTTTTTTGTTTTACAATTCACAAGTCTTCGGTACCTGGTTGGATTTTGAAAAAAAAGGAGTTCTCAGGTATCTCAATGCGTTACCTGAACCGACAAAAACTAAAAAAAAGTCGCAAACTTGTGTCGCTTGAGTCAAGCCTTCTCCCAAATGGTAAATATATTTTAGATGGCTGAAGGGCCACAAAAATCTTCAGAATCAAACGAGAGTCAGCGCATTCGATGCAGAAACAAGAACTGATCCAAACTGCATACTTATCTAATTTTTGACCAAAGTGTCGCTTAAGGCCTTTTGCCTTTTCAGCGACGATATGATTAATGTGATGATAAGATTACGATAAACTATCTAAGAATACTAAGGTAACTAACCATCACGCAATTTCTCCACGGGGGTAGACAGATATGATAGATCGTCTTATACAAACTCTATTGTTATCGTGACTCTTGACATGACCCGATCCTAGTATTATTTGTTTTATTTGGTGTGACCAGCTCGGCGTAGTGTATTATGAGCTGTTAAAACCGACTGAAACAATCACAGGCGATCGTTATCGAACGCAATTAATGGGTTTGAGCCGAGCATTGAAAGACAAACGGCCCCAATACAACGAGAAACACAATAAAGCGATTTTGCAGCATGACAATGCTCGACCCCATCTTGCGTGAGTGGTCAAGACATACTTGGAAACGTTGAAATGGGAAGTCCTACCCCGCCCGCCGTATTCTCCAGACGTTTTTTTTTTTACGTGAATACCACACAAAGTCTCAACTGCTCCCAACCGTTTAGAGCCAGTGAGACTATGGCATCCCCAAAAATAGGGTACGCTGTGAGGCTAAAGGTAGTGGGGAGGGGAAGGAGATTGGGAAGAGGAAGGTTGGGAAGTACCTGGCTATTCAGATCTGGTCACCAAACACGGCTAAAGCCATTTCAAGCAACGTTTCGATTCTGAATGGTGGTCTTTCACTAGGGCAATACTTAGAGTATCTACCACTCTGGAACGTGCCACAAATATACTTTTTATTATTTTTACATTAATTAAATGTGTTATGACACATATTAATTAAATAAAAGTTATTGGCGCACGTCGGGTTTGAACCCGCGACCTTTGGATTCGTAGTCGAGCGTCTTACCACTCGACCATGGAGGCCGTCAAAATCATAAATGTATAACCAGTTTTTTACAATAAATGAAGCCGAATTTCGGAAAAAACGGCGGAAGCAAAGTTGTACACCTAATATTTGTTTCGTTTGATCGTGCCAAGTTTATATGAGGCGTCCTAGATGCTTTCTACCATTCGCTTACGCGTCTCCTTTTTTCTAAGAACACTAAGGTAACTTGAGAAATTATTAAACACGAAATATGCAATACAAACTCATGAAGGTAGTATTCACGGCAAACCTTTCGTCTTTCACTGTAAGGTATTCCAAAGATAAAACTTCATACGTGGCTGCATTGAAGAATCTGGAACCAGTGAATAGCCGTGTTGAATAATGCAAGAAGACTTGCAATAGAGGAGATGAAAGACCTGGGTACGTGACGAAATGTGAGAGGCTGTGTAGAAGAAAGGATCTAAGATGGTGGAGAGCGAAGATGCAAGAGACTGCAGGTGAAAGGAGGTTTGAAATAGGAAGGGTTTCCTTTTGAAAGATAAAATAATGAACTGGTATACTACGAGTTCAAAAGATGAAGCAATGAAGTTCTCAGGTCATTGAGTTGTCTCGGAGAAAGGGAAAAAGGCATTTTCAAAAAACAAATGCGTTCCTAGGCAAAGGAGCCTTAAAGATAATAATACTAATTTTAATTAGATATTTTTCAAAATGCTTGACTACCTTTTTATTAAAAAAGAATATGTGAATATGATTCTATGGCGTCCTCCGTTGGGGAATGTTGTGAGGCTAAAGGGAGTTGGGAGGGGATATGAGATGAGGAAGGTTAGGAAGCACCTATTTATTAAGATCCGGTCACCAAACACGGCTAAAGCAATTTCAAGCAACGTTTCAATTCTGAACGGTGATCTTTCACCAGGGCGATACTATAAGTATCTACCACCTTGGAACGTGATGCAAATACAATATATATTTATATATTTTTATGAATTAAATGTGTTATGACACATATCAATTAAATGCAATTTATTTGCGTACGTCGGGATTTGAATCTGGGACCTCTGGATTTTTTGACTTTTAGTCGAGCGTCTCTACCACTCGACGACGGAGGCCGTCAAAAAAAAAGAACCTGTTGAAAGAATAAATACGACTCGATACCTTGTGAAATAACTTAAAAATAAACAATAGAATTGTACAAAAATATTATTTGTTTCGGGTTTTTAAGTTTTCAAGAACCTCTTCGTGGGCGTTTTAAACTTTAAGATCACTTATTTTCCATGTTTCAAAACTGTCGAGTATTCTCGACTCGCCCCTTTGACGGTTGAGAAAAGACTTGAAAGATTTCTCAAGTGGAGGCTGAAGACCTCCTCGAGACTTTCAAAGCCTCGTTATTGGCAACCACTGAACAAAAAAAACAATGGAAGTGGGATCTGTTGAATTTCAAAGTGATAATTTGATAGGCTCTTACCTTCATGTTTTTCATCTAGTTCCTACCTTATCCAACCAAGCCCTTTTGCCTTTCCAGCGACGATATGACAATAACATATTTAATGACGGATGTTTGACTACAGCAGAGAGAATCTTGTCATGACCTTTACCAGATTTTTTTCCTTGTAGCTAATCTATAATATTGTTAACAATTGTTTGTTGTTATTCCATTCATCGATCACAAGCCTTTAATCATTGGCATAAAAAAAAGATTAGCCCAAGGTATTAAATATGTTTCTGGGAAATCTCGAATTATTTTTAATTTATTGTTTTGCAATATATTATCTTACGTAAATTAGCATTCATTCATAATTGACAAGAAATCGGTTTATGTCTTCAATGTTATCAACATTGTCGCAACATTGGTTTTTATTTATAGTTTTTGTGTTGCATTTGTAGAACGACATTAAAATTTTTATACTATAGTTAATACCGCGCAAGGGTCCTAACTGCTTCCAACCGTCTGGAGCCAGTGGGACTATGGAATCCTCAATTGGGGTATGTTGTGAGGTTGAAGGTAGCGAGGAGGGGAAGGAGATGGAGAAGAAGTATCTGGAAACAAACAGGCTAAAAGCCATTTCAAGCAACGTTTCGCTTCTGAATAGCGGTCTTTCACCGGGTTATGCTTAGAGTACCTATTACTGTGCACTAATATGTTAGTGGACGTTAGTTCTCAAAATAGATAGACCGATAGAAGTGTTTTTTTTATTTATTTTTTTATTTAAACAATAATTATTATTATTTTAATTTTTTTTTTTAAAACATTTTTCAGTTAAAAGCTCTGCGATGTAATTATTTTACGCGTGACAGCTGTTTCGCCTTCTGAGGGCATTATCAAACAGTTTGATAATGCCCTCAGAAGGCGAAACAGCTGTCACGCGTAAAATAATTACATCGCAGAGCTTTTTAACTAAAAATTGTTTTAAAAAAAATTAAAATAATAATAATTATTGTTTAAATAAATATAAAAAACCTAAAAAAAAAAAAAAAAAAGTTATAATAATAAAAAATGGAGTTCTACAAAATAAACTTAAAAACCATAAATAATAAATAAATAAAAAACCATAGAAGTGTGTTGGGGGCGTGTCTGTGTGCCTTGGCAATTATTTTTTTACTTCTACCGCAAATGATCTAACATTTTTAAATATAATTTTTTTTCACGAACAGATAATCTTTTGCTTTGCCCTGTCTGCTACCTAGGAGTCGAAAGGCCTTAATGTTAATAATGATAATGATAAAATGGCGACAACCGTTTTCTTTCTAAACGAAATTAATCATCCTTCTAGGGATTATCTATTCAGTGTATTAGTCCAATGATTACTAATTACAGATTTTTTAATGTAAATAAGGTTGGGAGTAATAAACATTAATGCTTTGCATAAGATATAAGACATTAGATCACGCAATGATATGATCTAACGAGAAAAAAAAAACAAGAGTACATACTGATTATAGCAATTAGAAGATAATCGGTGATTACGACAACCTTACAGATTCCTATAAATTGCGTTTACGATTCATCATCTTTGCACTTAGGGTTTTTAATCCAGTTAACATCTTTTCCCTAAGAAAACACTAATGTAAAAATAAACGCAGTCAAGTAAATAAAACCGTCAGATGGTGATAGTAATAAGGCCTAATGAGCCGCAGTACTAGTTAGGTAGACATTATGAGGGGTATTTGTATAAGCCCCAGCTAGTTAGTAGAGGATTACGAAAGAATCCATAAAATAAAAAAAATAAAAAATCATCTTTGCATCACTTATTAATTATTGTTCAACGTCTCTGACCACAGTTATAGTCTTTCACCAGGGCGATACTACGAGTATCTACCACTCTGTAACGTGCTGCAGACATACTGTACATCTATTATTTTGTACTGATGAAATGTGAAATAACACTATTAATTAAATAAAATGTATTTACACACGCCGATATTTGAACCCGCGACCTCTAAATTCCTAGTCGAGGGTTTTAACCGCTCGACCACGGAGGTCATGAGTTTTAAAAAATGTTAACCTCACATAAGAGTTCCCACTGCCCGAAGCCAGTGGGACCATGGCATCCTAAATTGGGGTACAACATGGCGTTGTCACGTCTAGCACGTTCAGCTAATGCCGGCATGGTTCGTGAGCATCGTTCGCCTGTCGAACGCGAGAGCCCCCTCGAGCTAAATGGAACACGGTTTCAAATCTCCGTCTTTACAGGCAGCCTACTCTGTTTATATAACTCTACCGTCATAAGTTGTTTTATTAGGATATTAAATAATTATTCTCAGAGCTAGGAATCTTGTCCGTGACGTCACACAAATAATAATGTATTTAAATAAATTGCGTGACGTCATATTTTATCAATGCTGCGATCAATTAATTATGGAATAAAGTGCAAATAAATCAAATAAAACATGTTGTGTAATGAATAGAGAATTAATGATAGTTAGGGTACAAACTAACTACATATCTGATTAAAAAAAATTTAAAGAAGCAATAATAACAGTTAATGATTGTATTTATAAGTTTAAAAAAATATTCGAAAATTGAACCATTAACTTCAGATTGTACCCAAGTGTGCATGAAACCATCGTAAGATTCTACAAAGTCCCAAAGATTGCGATGGGCTGGCCATGTGAAAATAATGCCAGATGACCGGACACAGAAAATTATGACCAAGTGAGTGTCCCAGTGGAAGCCACCCAGAGGCAGATCGAGGAAGAGCTGGATTGACTTCGTGGAAGTAATTTGGAGCAGGCTAGGAAAGACTGGAGGGGAATGACTAGGAAAGAGACAAATCCTACCCACCCTGAGAGATAGCGGCGTGATATAGATGATTGGTTGCATGCCACACACCACCTTCCTTAGGTTGGAGTGTTTCAAAATCCTCGTAACATATCGTCGCAGGAAAGGCAAAAGGGCTGAAGCGCAACCTTGGGAAGTTTACACAAGACCAGAACGAGCAGAATAGCGTGAGCAAGTGGATGAGTTTGTGTATTTAGGAAGTATGTTCTAGAGAGACGGAAAGGCTGATGAGGATATTAAAAGAAGGGTGAATGCATGAAACACCATTAATGGAGGACTGAACGCTGTTGGCGCAAATAAAAAAAATGTCCAAAGAAGCGAAGCTAGCAATCCACAATGGAGTGCTTACAACAACCCTGATGTATGGCAGTGGGGCTTGGAACTGGCAGAGGAAGGATGAAAGTAGACTGAATGTTGTGGAAATGAGATCCCTGAGGCGCATGTGCGTAAATCATGTATGACTATGTTAAAAATGTGTATATCCGGAAAGAATGCAAGGCAAATGCTTAATATATTTTAGATGGCTGAAGGGCCACAAAAGTCTTCAGAGTCAAACGAAAGTCAGAGCATTCGATGCAGAAATAAAAACTGATCAAAACTGCATATTTAACTCATTTTTTACTAAAGTGGACGATCCTCTTTAAACGCCGACACTCGGTCTGTTTCATCTTCAGAACAACTGTGATCAGCTTGTCAAGCAAAACCAAACGACCGTTCAAATGTAAAACATAGAAATTTGCGTTGATCATCGATTTGATGGTCATCAAATGTCACGAGAAAATAAAACACCCCAAAAAAAGCCTTCCTAAGGCTCATCTACCAAAATCAATCTGGAAATTATGCTCCTCTTTTCACACTCGTTTTTCTCACTCGTTCCACAATAATTTAGGCACCATTTTCTAGCCTTTACGTGTGACGTGCCAATTATCCGCCGTACAAATTTAATTGGCGAATGTTTATTCAAGCGAATCCCGTACCAGGCACGTGGCGCTTCCAATGCTCGAATTAAGATAGAAAGTTAAGATCTACCGCTGCTATTGCGAACCACCGTTTGTTAACCCTGCTTCTGATAAAATAGCAGCAGAGCCTTAATCAGAGTGAAGTTAATTATACGTGTTGAGACTTCCTGCTTTTTGGCTAACGATTTACCTCTTATATCTATTTTTTTTTTAATCGACCTTACAACAGTCCCAACTAACCGGAGTCAATGGAACTATGTCATCTCCCCGATTGGGGTATGTTGTGAGGCTGAAGGGGCTGAAACGGGGAAGGAAATGGGGAAGAGCAAGGTTTGGAAGTATCAGGCGATTCGGATTTGATCACAAAACACGACTTAAGCGATTTTAAGAAACGTTTCGATTCTGAAATGTGATTTTTCACCAGGGTCACACTGGCAGTATCCACAAGCTTGTTTGGTAGTAAAATAAATTTGCTGACAAATGTCCCCACTTTCCGAACCTTCGTCTTCTCTTCCCACTTCTTTAAGTCTTACTACATACCCCAATTGGCGATTGGGCCTCTTTGCGGTGTTCGCATAAAAAATAACGAATGAGTTTGATTACAGATGATTAGACCGAACCGGTTTCACCTTGTAATAATAATGATAATATTTCGATAATTTTTATAGCGCCGTTTTTAATGAACAGTTGTGAGAATGAAGAGAGTGGAGAATGAAGAGAGTGAAGAATGTAGGACGTGAGGAATGTAGTCGGTTAAGGTTGGTAAGCAAAACAGCTCAAGCCATTTTGAACAATGATGAGAGTATCTATCACTTTTAGTGAATATCGCAGTCCCAACTGCTCCCGACCGTCTGGAGCCAGTGAGACTGTGGAATCCCCAATTGGAGTATGTTGTGGGGCTAAAGCTATTGGGGAGGGGAAGGAGATGGGAGAAGATGAAGGTTGACAAGTACCTGGCTATACAGATCTGGTCACTAAACACAGCTAAAGCCATTTCAAGAAACGTTAAAACACCTGAGGGCCGTATTTGTACGGCTTGTTTATTGGATTTTCATAATTAATTTGGCATTAGAGATCGGGGACCGATAGCAGTTTGTTGTGGGCGTGTCCGTGTGCCTGAAGAAAGTTCAATTATTAGGGTATGCTGTGAGGTTGAAGGTAGTTGGGAGGGGAATAAGATGAGGAAGGGGAAGGTTGGGAAGTACCTGCCTATTCAGATCTGGTCACCAAACACGGCTAAAAGCATTTCAAGCAACGTTTCGATTCTGAATGGTAGTCTTTCACCAGGGCGATACTAAGAGTATCTACCACTCTGGAACGTGCCGCAAATATAGTTTGCATTATTTTTCATTGATTATAAGTGAAATAACACAAATAATTTTCTGATATCGACGCCGGAAAGGCTAAAGCGCCATATTG
Organism: Drusus annulatus; assembly: GCA_022651775.1. Lineage (NCBI taxonomy): Eukaryota > Metazoa > Arthropoda > Insecta > Trichoptera > Limnephilidae > Drusus > Drusus annulatus. Next base: position 3,379 of record JAGWCC010001181.1, on the reverse strand, counting down.
GTAGGTTAACACCAGAGCACTTTAAGGTTTTTTTTTACAATAAAATCTCCAGCACCTGGTTAAAATTTAAAAGAAAAGAATTCGACTCAATGCTCTCACTGAGTTACCCGAAGCGACTAAAAACTAAAAAAAGTTAGAGTCAAACCTTCTCCCAAATGGTAAATATATTTTAGATGGCTAACTAACTAACTAACCATCACTCACACATCACTTGGCACACACTCCTTGCTTCATTTACATTCATACATCGTCTCATATATACTCTTCTGTTATTCTGACTCTTCACATTACCCGATTCAAGTATTTGATTTACTTGATCGCGCCATGTCTTTTTCGGGCGTCCTTGACTTCTTCTACCATTAACCTTTGCATATTCTTTTCACATTTCTTTCTTCTCCTTTTAGATGGCTGGTCCACAAAAGCCTTCAGAATCAAACGGGAGTCAGAGCGTTCGATGCAGAAAGCAAAACTGATCAAAACTGCATATTTATATCAATTTTTGATCAAAGTGTCGCTTAAGCCCTTTTGCCTTCCCAGCGACGATATGCTGTCAGATCTCATACTAAATTGGAATGTCGAAAATTGTATCGCGCTAAAACACCACCCTTGAGGATTAAGCTTCAGTGGTCAACAACTTCAGTGTTGGGTGTTGCAGGCACGATCTGATAGTATTAATACGCTAAGCCGTCTTCTGTACACGATTCGTTCGATCGCCGTGTGGGGCGCTAATGTATGCAAAAACAATACTGGTAATTTTCGCTCACACGTAAAAAAGTTTGAAAATTTATTTCGATTACGCTACTTCACGATTTACTCACTGTGTCCCTTTTGACGTGTGTGTCAAGACTAAACTAGTAGTAATTAAAACACGTGTTTTGGGAAGATAAGGCGAAATTGATTAACTAGACTAGGAAATTAATTACTAACAGGGTTGCTGATGAGTAAACTAAAATAGAAATACCCCTTCTCTTGTACCCTTTCTCTTGTAATTTATTTTATATGTACAATATTTTACCTACCTAACGGGTTTCCGGAAACCATTTGTATAAAATGCAACATTTTTCAAAAACCTGTCGTTAATCTTAACTAACCAATTCATCACGCCGTTTCTTCGCAGGTGCAGGCAGAGAAGATGAACAACCACGTTACTCTGTCTCGATAAACATTCCTTGCTTCATTCACATTCATAAATACTCTTTTATTATTCTGATACGGCTCAAGTATTTGACTCACTTGGTCGTGCCATGTCTCCCTCGGATGTCCCAGACTTCGTCTACCATTCGCTTTCGGGTCGTATATTCTTTTTTACACTGCTTTTTCCGTTCATCTACTCTACGTGTCCAAACCAACTAGGCGTCACTTTCTTAATACTTGCATCACTGGTATTGACACACATACGCCTTAGGGATCCAACTATGTGTATAATATTTCAATTCTCCAGCGCGTTTCTGGGAATCATTTGTTAAATTTGACCGCTTAGTAGCTGAGTGGACAAACTCGTCGGATTCCCACCCGGGCGTCGTGGGTTCAATTCCGCTGCTAGCTAAGTCCTCTATCATTGCACAAGCAAAATCTTCCACTTATAATGGTGGCAGTAGGAGTTTTTTTGAAATATTTTCAGGTTATTCGTAACCCGGGAATATTTGTCTTTCCTTAAAAATATATATATATATATATAAATGTATTTTAACAGATTTCCGAAACCCGTCATTAATATGAATTTAAGATTAAAAAACCTTTCTAACTTATTTCCGCTTTTTTTTTGACCTAACCGGTTTCACCTCGCAACGGGCATCTTCTGACTCTTGACATGACCCGACTGAAGAATTTGATTCACTTGGTCTTACCATATCTTAAATACAAGCAAATTATTTGAGATGACGAATGGTCCATCATCTCAGTGGCTTTGGCGACAAAACGTGGGGGCGAACGTCACGACTCGTAATAATAAAATAATTATAATTACTCAAAGATTTCACGAGGATCTCATAAAACAATCACAAGACACAGATTGCCAATTGGACAGCCGGGCTCTGCTTTATAGTTGCGGCTATTCACCACCGAACAAAACATCCCTAGAAGTGTGATCTATTTCAATTTGAAAGAATACAGATGTAGCCAATTTAAATTCGACCAAAGTTTGCACTTGTTGTCCCTTCTTCGGTAAAAAATGCTGTTTCTCAATGACGTTTGGGAAGAAGATATAACTGTCGTAGGCCTAGTGGTTTGAACCACTGTCACATTTTACACTGTCGCAAATCGATGATTAGCGTAATTTTGATTTTTATACCGCTACTACTTCAAATAATCGCTCCCGTCAACTACCGATTCTCGGCCCGTTTCAGCATTTGATCAAATTATGATCAGGTGTAAAGCATAAAAGCATGACTAAAGCCTAAATTTCGTTGCAAAAATGTGAACTAACGCCTCTGACCTAAACACAGTCGATATGCATATTCGACCGGTTAGTAACTGGGTGGACGAATGCGTCAGTTTCCACCCAGGGGTCATGGGTTCATTTTCTCTGCTAGCTAAGTCCTTCATCATTGCACAAGCAACATTTTCCGCTTATAATGATGGAAGTAGGAGTTTTTCTAATAGTGTCAGGTTATTCTTAATTAGTGAATGATTTTCTTAAAAAATAAAATAAAATGCACCAATACACACAATCCTAAGTGTGTGATGTAAAGGTAAACTCTTGAAGTAACAATATATGGAGGGAGAGCTAATTATTTTTACCCAACCTACACAAACTTGCGATAAATCACTTTCTTTACTGTTTTTACTTCGTACGCCATGAGAGAGAAAGAGATAACAAATTTCATAGACCGCTTCTATATACTGTAATGATGATCTTAAGCTCCTGGGTAACGGCGGGACGTTGAAAAAACCCCGTGAAAAATTAACCAAAAAAACAAAAAATTGATATGAATGAATTTTAAAAACCGATTATCAGGGGAAATTTTAGTCAGGTTAAAAAATTTAAAAAAAAAACTGTTCCTGCCGGGTGAATATCACTAACTCATATAAACTCTATTTGAAACCCATTTTCCCTTTTTCAAAAACCCTTTTTTTCGGGAAATCTAGAAATTTAAAATCAATGATCGGTTGAAAAAAAAAAAAAAAGGAAGAAAACCTTTGCAAAGGAAACCTTTCCCCTATTAATGCCATGCCCCATTTGAGTATTAATAAATATTGGAGTGGGAAAATTGCTTCAAATTTCATTTTATCCCAAAAAAACCCATAAACCTCAATGAAGCTTGACTTCCGGGGAAAAGAGAAAGAAAAAAGGCAAGGGTTTTGGCAAAAAAATCCGGGGGATAAAAAGTTATTAAATTCAGTTTTTTTACTGGGGTTTTTTCTGGACACACCTTTTTTA
>JAGWCC010001180.1:0-49238 GCA_022651775.1 Drusus annulatus | reverse complement strand
ACTTGGTTTGCCCCCCTTTTTTTTCCCCCATCCTCCCGGTTTTCCTAACTTTCATGCCGTACGGCGAGGACAAGGGAGGAAAATTAGAGCTCGCACCTCGGCAACTTTCCTCCATCGGATACTTCCTCAACGTGCGATGTGAGTCCCTGCGCACGGCACCGGGAAGGAAAGGAAAGGAAAGGAAAAGGGAAAGGGAAAGGGAAAGGGGAAAGGGAAAAAAGGGAAAGGAAAGGGAAAGGAAAGGAAAAGGGAAAGGGAAAGGGAAAGGGAAAGGGAAAGGGAAAGGGAAAGGAAAGGGAAAGGGAAAGGGAAAGGGAAAAGGGAAAGGGAAAGGGAAAGGGAAAGGGAAAGGGAAAAGGGAAAGGGAAAGGAAAGGGAAAGGGAAAGGGAAAAGGAAAGGGAAAGGGGAAAGGGAAAGGGAAAGGAAATTTTTTTTATATAATTTCATTTAAATTATAACAAAGGAACAGAGAGAAACAGACAGATAATATGCATTGAAAGAGGCAAAACGTCAACTGAGATGGTGATTAAAGAATAATGATACAAAATAAAAGTTAATAGGAAATATACGATACCTAATATTCGACAAATTTAATTGATTATTAAGGATATGACTATTAATTTGAATGATTTTCTTTATTTCTAGTGCTTCTAAATTATTCAATCTGTGGCCATGATCATTTGAATGTAGAATATCCGTGGTCTTATGAAAAGTTATTTTTTCATTTCTTTAGATATATCCTTAGAGTTACTATATATAGAGACCTCACTTTGCGAAATGTTGAAGCAAGTATTTGACCAAGCTTGACCAAGGAGGTGTGGCCTATAAACTGCCGGCGAATGGAATGCGAAGAAAACCGTAAAGATAAACATTATTCCGTCTTTATCTGTTCTCCAACAATTTAGCGTTGGTACCATGAGAAAGAAAGAGACCAAGATACATTCAGAACCCGTATAAAAAGGGGGTTCCCCGTTCTTAAGCAAATATCTGAGATTCTCGTTTATCTCTCTAAGTAAAACATATTAAAAATGCTTTAAAACTCATTTCAAACGAATAGTGCAAAGATTTGTAGGTTAGGATGTTAAATATTTGAGATCAAACTAAAAAAAGACGAATTCTTTGATACATACCTATAAAAACTGTTTTTTTGGTCCTTTTGTACTTCGGTTGAAGCATCCATCAACTGCACATATAGCCATATCGTTTTTTTGAAGATTGCACTAAATTCACTTAATTTATGATATTTTTACGCACATTTTACTGTCGCCTCGACTGACATAAGTGATCAGTGTGAAGTTCGTCCACATCAAAAACTGCTTACACGGCGTTTAGCCCGCCCCAAATCGTATATTTTTAACAGCAATTGTTTGTCTCTTTTTCTCATACGTTTATAGAATCGAGCGTAAAGAGAGAGCTGTATTTTGCGATTATGTCAACGATTTGTCTCATACTGGAACGGTATCTCTATATTGTTACTCTAAGGATATGTCGAACCACAAAGCGATTGCTTTCTACTAAATTATGATGTTTCGTGTTCAACAGACGAGGTGGAGCCCACTCAGCAGTCCCCCCACCACCAGACGGTCTCCGTGTCGGGGCAGCGGGTGGAGTTGGCCATGGGTGGAGCCGTCCAGCTCCAGTGCCCCCAGGTGAGGTGCACCCGCGTTAGTTCCGCGCAGCCGCCGGCCTCGGCGTCGAGACGGAGCGTAGATATTAAAGCGGGGAAATTGTCTGTTGCAGGGAGCGAGGGCTGCTGGTCCCCGCACGCCTCCAGCACCGCCGCCCCCGCCGGGCTGCTGTACACCTCGCGCGGCGAGTACCGCTGCCAGGGGCGCCCGGGGCCCAAGGCGGGGCGGCACGCCCTTTCTTCAGGTAGGCCCTACCGCCAACTTTTAACTTCCTATTGTTCCTCGATGAAACATCAGATGTGTTTAGTATGAAACACTGAGGAAGGTAGATCCCGAGAAGCTCCAGTGCTGGTATTTTATACCATCCACATGTTTACAAAGGGGTGGCACTCCGTATTCCAGCTAAGACATAAAAAGGGGTTTTCGGGTGCTCAAGGTTCTAGGTGCAGTCGTTAAGGGTGACACGTCAATCTGCAATATGCCAGACCAAAGTTTGCTGTAGGTAACAACCGCAAATCAAGAGGTCGCGGGTTTGAATCCCGGCATACGTAAACAATTTGTATTCAATTGGTGTAATTTTACAATTAATTCGTTCAAAATAATATATAGTATATTTGCGGCACGTTCCAGAGCGGTAGATACTCCGAGTATCGCCCTGGTGAAAGACCACCATTCAGAATTAAAACGTCGCTTGAGACCGTTTTAGCCGTCGCATTTGGTGACCAGATCTGAATAGCCAGGTACTTTTCGACCTTCCTTTTTCTTATGTCCTTGTTCTTCCCACTGCCTGATGCCCCGATCGCGGACGCCACGATCCCATTAGATTCCAACAGTTTCAGGACTCTAATGGTAGATTCACACCAACGTCCGGATCCGCTCGGTGACGATATTGTTCCGCAGGAGAGCTTATTGATATGGTATGAATATCGATCAAGGAGTATGTGCCAAGACAAATTTGTGTGGCAGTATATCCTTCTGCCCACCCTTGTGATATTTGACTAATTAGTTAGTTAAGTTATTAATAATTATTAAAAATATTATTTAGTGATAAAAAAATGATTTAAAACAAATTAATTATTTAACTAACTAAGTAGTTAAATATCACTAGGGTGGGCAGAAGGATATACTGCCACACAACTTTGTCTTGGCACATACTCCTTGATTGATATTCATACCATATCAATAAGCTCTCTTGCGGAACAATATCGTCACTGAGCGGATCCGGACGTTGGTGTGAATCCAGCTTTATGCGGTATTCACAAAAAATACTATTGTACGGTATTTAAAAAAAAAAGATATCATAAAATCAACTCTCTTCGACATTCACATCGGCGTCACACAAGACGGCGTCACATTCGACGGCGTCATATTTGACAGCGTCATATTTGACGGCGTCACATTAGACGGCGTCGCATCAAACGGCGTCTCATCAGACGGCGTCACATTAGATCGCGTCACATTAGATCGCGTCACATTTGACGGCCTCCCATAAGACAGCGTCACAAATAACGACGTCAAATTTGACGGCGTTACATTTGACGGTTTCATATTTGACAGTGTCATATTTGATGGCGTCACATTAGACAGCGTCGCATCAAACGGCGTCCCATTAGACGACGTTGCATCAAACTGCGTCCCATTAGACGGCGTCACATTAGATGGCGTCATATTTGACGGCCTACCATAAGACGGCGTCACAATTAACGGTGTCACATTTGACAGCGTTGCATTTGACGGTGTTGAATTTGACAACGTCACGTTTGACGGCGTCACATTTTATTTCAATTTCACATTTATCAGACAGCTTTAGGACTTTTGCCCTGTATTCCCCTAAAAAATTCTGGACACGCCTCCGCCGCTTTTAAAGAGTTTACAGATATTTAGCGACGATGTCTGTCCGCAGGGGGCCCCACGATGCAGCCGGCCAACGCCGCGGTGCTGGCCGTGGAGGGGGGGCCCGTGCTGCTCGAGGGCGAGTACTGCTCCGTGCCCTCGCCCAGCCGCGTGGTGTGGCTCGCGGCCGGCCTGGCTCTGCCCCTGGCCGCCAGCCACGGCCGCATCGTCACCCTCAACTCCACGGTAAGCGCCCCTTCGTCGCTGGAAAGGCAGACAATAATTTTAATAAAGCACTACAGAAAACAACTTTTTTTTACAATAACTTCACACAGGAGGCCTTGAGGGAAATTATTTCCCTCGGGGCCTATGTCTTCTTTGGGGATGCTGTGCGGAGGGTCTTTTTGAGGAAAGAAAGGAGTGAACTTGGGTCTTGAAGAGGCCATGTTGAAGGAGGGAGGAAAGACAGAGGCTGGCAAATCGTTCCACAGCCGAGCTGTTGAACATAAGAACGAGTCGTAAAAGCGACCCGTTCTCATGTATTGAATTTCAACCGTGTACAAATGTTGGGCGCGCGTTTACTCAGTTTCCCGACTATTCACCGGTGCCGAAGGGATCAATGACACAAGTTCCTCGGAGCATCTACCATTGAAATACCTGTAGAACAAGGGCAGCATTTCCACCTGACGTCTGTGCTCCAAAGATTGTAATCCGTTTGTTAAGATAGGAGAATCTATCAAACGGACCGCCCGTTCCTGCACAGAGTCAAGGGTTTTTTTCAGTTATTTAGGGGCTCCAGACCAGAGATGGCTGCCAAATTCAACAGTGGGGCGTACTTGCGATCTGTACAAGGTCAGCAGTTGTGTAATATTGAAGTATCCGCGGGCCCTGTACAACACGCCCAACTTCTGAGAGGCTAACTTGACTCTGGCTTCGATGGAGCCCCGGTGCCTTAACTGGTCACTTAAGGTTACACCAAGTATTTCAATGGAAGGTTAATATATTTTCCAAAGAAAATGTAAAGTCAGCCCTGACGGAGAACGTCCTTACATACTCAGAAGTGCTGCGATACTATGTGACGACTTTTCTTGTCTCTTTCATACCTCCTGGAATGTTATAAGTTGTTTGTGCCAAACAACTACTGCCAGGGGCGACATCACGATCTGCTGTGCATTCCACATGGCAGAACAGACGTGTTGGCTCAGCACAGCATGACACGGGGTATGGTACTACTAAATAACGTGTCTCTTGATATCTTCAACGTAAACCTTGAAGATTTCAAGAGACATGTTAAAAATATCTCTTAATTTACTTTTGTTACTTTCTTGTGTTTTGTAAATGGACATATAAAGTCTGTAAAACACACAAAAAAAATAAATATATATATATTATCAAATCGTAACTGAAGATATACAATTTTTTTTTAAAACATAAAAGGTACAAATAAATATGACATAACCTTCAACGTGCGTTGCGGAATCTATAGGTAAAGCCTTAAAGCAAGAACATATATGGAGAGAGAGAGCTAAATATTTTTACCCAACCTATACAAATTTACGCTAAGTCACTTTCTCCGGGTTTTACGTCGTAAACCGTGAGAGAGAAAGAGACAAGAGAAGTAGTCAAACAATATCGCACTGCTTTTAGGTGTGTAATCATATTTTTCGTCTCCCGCGTCTCCGGTGACTCCACTCATTACGTTTTGTTACACGACATGACTCGAAGGTTTTTGAGGTTATATCCTATATTTGTGTTGATAAAAATATTGTAAAAGAGTTGCTAAGCATATAAACGCTACATTATATCGACAAACATGTGCTGTGAATGGATTTAAAAAGGTGTGTACGTGAAAACCCTAGACACGCTCGAGTCAGGAAAAAATCAACAATCCTGACTACACAAACTATTCCTCCTGTATATCATTGCTCTGAGGGTGAACCACACTTGGACTAAGAATAAAAAATTAATGTATTCTAAGTCCAAGGAACCACACGTGTAGTATGTCAAAATATAAACATGGCTACGGCCTAAACAAATTCTTAGAAACTGACGTCGAAAAAAGTGTTTAAAGCCAACACTGCCATCAATTAGAAAACGAAAATTGCTAATCTTTATTCGCTCTAGGTAGGGAGGAAAAAAATCTTGAAATCTACGTTTTTTCAAATCTACATTCGGTTTAAAAGGGCTAATTTTGATTCCAGAACTCCACGTCGCCTGACTGCTACATCGCCCGGCTGAGCATCGAGGAGGCTCTGCCCTCCGACGCCGGGGAGTACTCCCTCCTGGTCAGGTCCGCCCGCGGAGTGGCGGAGGCTGTGTTCCAGGTCTCCGTCGAGGCGGACCCCCTCCAGTTTTTAGTCCGCCCGGACCGCACGGCGGTGGCCATATGCCATATTCCATAGCGGGGCCACGAATTGATGCTTCTTCAAATGCCCTTCAGATGGCCTGGAGAGGAATCAACGCCCTCATACTCTGCGTCAGCTTCTTGTTCAACTGCCGTGCCGTCTCTCTGTAGGGTCGGGCCTAGGAGTAAGAATACATGGCCTGTTCAAAAGAAAAGGTGAATTTTATTCTTTAGTCCATTTTTTTCAAAAGTAAAAAATCGGAGAACACATAAAAACGTGACTAACCTTTCCAGTTGTCAAAAACAAACCACTAATCCAAAATGGCTGATAATGCTAACATATGATAAACATATGTGTACCAACATAACAACAAAAAAAAATCGATAATCGAATGTACGCAGCCCGCGAAAATTCAAAATCACCTTTTCTTTTGAACAGGCCTCGTATATGGAGAGAGAGCCATTTTTTTTACCCAACCTATACAAATTTAACGAAAAATCACTTTCTCCTGGTTTTCACGTCGTTCACCATGAGAGAGAAAGAGACAGCATTAATTTCGCAAAATATCACACCGCTTTAGGTTTTGTAGGGACGTTTTCTCCGCCCACTTTGATTTATTTTTGACAGCGCGTTAAAGTTATCGAATTACTAAGTATATAAATACATTATACTAACTATAAACTTCCATTATTATTTAAACAAACGTTATGCTATTCGTTTTATAAGACATTCTGAATCTATAAATCATTTAATAGTATTTTTGAAATCGTTTTGTTATGCGGACGCTTTTTGAGGTTATGTCAATGACGTTATATACATAGACACGTTATAGAATAATACGCTTTAGAATATTAACACAAAATGTGGCAAGCAAAACACATACGTTACCAGTAAATTCATCATTCAAATATCGGTCATGTATGACAAAGATAGACATTCATAGAATATATGTGTATGAACGAAACAGATCCGAAGTTCGGACCGCGTTCCATACTTGCTTGAAACGACCTCGAGCGACGCGTGACCGTTTAGTACTAAATCGGCTTAAACACCGATCACACCAACTAGCGTGATTATTTCTTGCCGCTTTGCGAGCGCTACAACGTGTCTATAATATACGTAACGTCATTGGGTTATGTCCTATATTTGTTTCTTTGTAAAAGAGGTGTGTCTATGTAAATCCTAGCCACGCTTGTTCAGAGTGGTCAGGCAAAAGTCATAAAAACTGACTACACTGCCTTGGATAGGTAGGTCTCTATGTATATTCATATTGTAAGGATTGGGCAGAGCATGTTAGACACTAGAGCTAATTCTATAGAGAAGTACCGCATGATGTGATGTGCGTACGAAATTCCATAGATGGGCGATATTCTATATATTTTGACAGCCTCCTTAGTCGAGGGGTTAGGATCCTCGACCGCCAATCCGGAGGTCACGGGTTCAATTCCCGGCGTTCGCAAATAAATTTTGTTGAATTAATTTGTTTTATTTTTCTCGACTTAAGATTCCCACGGCCATTAGTACTTATTATCGATATGAATTTCTGGGTGATTATGTGTTGTGCTTTTTTTCTTTTCAAAATGATCTAATCAAATTAAGTTCACTTCAATAACAAGACAAGCATACAAAAAAATATAAATATTTTTTATTTATTTTTTGTTGTAAATACCGCACAAGAGTCCCAACTGATCCCAACCGTCTAGAGTCAGTGGGGCTATAGCATTTCCAATTGGGGTATTTTGTGAGGCCAAAGGTATTGGGGAGGGGAGGGAGATGGGAAGAAGAAAGTTGAGAAGTACCTAGGTATTCACATCTGGTTATAAACGGCTAAATTCATTTCAAGCAACAGTGTTTCGATTCTGAATAGTGGTCTTTCACCAGGGCGATACTTAGAGTATCTACCACCTTGGAACGTGCTGCAAATATACTTTGTATTATTTTAATATGAAAAAAAAGTGTTATGACACATATTGATTAATTAAAAGTTATTTGCGCACGCCGGGTTTGAACCCGCGACCTTTGGATCCGTAGTCGAGCCTCTTACCACGTGACCGTGGAGGCCGCCTAGTCAGTTCGGGGGTGTCATGACGGATTGCAGCGGATATGATCACCCTTGAGGTGATATTTCTTTCACGAAAACGGCGCTATAGAAATCAACCAATTATTATTATAATACTATCAGACTAGCAGATAAAAACCCGCTCCCGCGTGGTTAAGTCACGACACACACATCAAAAGGGACATAGTAAGTAAATCGTAAAGGACCGCAATCGGAAGAAAATTTCAAACTTTTGCATGTATGAGCAATTTTCCCATCGAACTTGGCAGAAGACGGCTTACGATATTAATACTATCAGATATTTGACGGAAGAATCCAACTATTTTTCACAATGCAATGCTTTTTGCATTAGCATCTTTGAAAACCTCAACTGTCAGAAACGCGAGCTCTTTTCTACTGGCCAGTCACTGCAGAGGAGATGACCCTTCATTATTAAACCATTTACGAAAGGTCGAGAATTAACTAACTCTGGATAGATTCTTTTAAGATTGTGTAAGTGACTAATATACTTAACCGCCTTTTTAATGTAGTATATTTTATTTTAAATTGCGGGCTATATAAGCAAACACAGCCATCTCAAAAACCGTGTTTTGGAGTAGTCAAATGTTGTTTTCTTTCAAAGGAAATGTTAGTTTTAGGTGTTTAAATGATTAGATGTACTAAAATGAACAATGAATGATATAATTACCCAAAAACATCCACATGTGCATAAAGAAAAGTAAATAAAAGGGTTTTCACTTTATACAATTTATAATAATTGGGGTTTGTGGAGATTGCCTTGGCTTTTATGCCTAATTGTAATTTATAACTTTAACAGAGTTTCATGTTAATAATAATAATATTTGTATAGCGCCGTTTTTGTGAAAAATCACCTCAAGGGCGCTGTACAGATCTTATTTTATATTATTACCTATAATTCCTAGTTTGAATAAGAAAATATACAGGAACATACTTACCTGACAGGTCCCATCAGATGGACACACTTATTAAATTTATATTTGTTTTTTTTTAAATTTTTTTTTAGGGCATGAGAGCGAAATAAAAAAATGGACTTTCTGACTTGTCGTACAGTACAGGATTTGGTTAAAATTTGTATATCTAAAGGTGTTTCGTCGAGAGACAGATTATGTTGAGATTCTTTTAATGAATTTAAGGATGTGTTGGTTCAGTTGTTAGTATTAAACGTACTTGAATGTAGATTGCTGGAGTATGCCAATTGTCTATGCACTTGTAAGCTGCGAGAACTTTTTTCGTGCACTTTAGTTTTTTCGGAATTATCTGCATCGATTGTGTTTGCAAAAGTGAATGTTTATAAATTGGGATGGATTTAAAAATAATTTTGAATTATAACGGTTTGGTTCGGCGAAATCCATTTATGTGCCTTTTAGGTGATATTCTTTCGCTAATTTGCGCTATTTTCGTCCATGGAACGGCTCCCGCTAGTTGCTAATTCTCGGCCCATCTAGCCTATCGTTTATATATATATAAATATATAAAATTTATCTTTTCAACCTTTATCTTCTCTATCTCCTTCCCCTCCCCACTACCTTCAGCCTCACAAGATACCCTATTTCAAGATGCCATAGTCTCACTGGCTCTAGACGGTTGGGAGCAGTTGAGACTCTTGTGCGGTATTCATATTAAGAAAACCGCTCCCCAGGGCAATACCACTCTAGAACTTGCCGCGAATAAACTTTATATTATTTTATATGAATCAATTGTGTTATGACACATATTAATCAAATAACATTTATTTGGGCACTTTGAATTCGTAATCAAGCGTCTTACCCCTCTGCGAAAACAAATCTAAAAAATTGACCAGAAGCTGACAGGTCTAAAATCGGCGATTAGCGAGGACCGTTTGCATTAAAATAAATCAGAATGGCGCTTAACGCGGATTTGTGATTTTGAAATAGGACAGATGTTCTCATCTACTTCTTAAATACCTGTTTTTTTCACCAGGAACTAGCGAAGACAAAGGGTTCACCATGTCTGAAAATGATTCAGCCATCGCGTCTTCACTCTCTAGTTTAATACAGTATAAAGCTGAAGAAGGCACTGCCTTTATTGACTCTGAATTAGCCACACACGCGGAGAGTGGTACAGACAATAATTGCTGGGAAATACCGATTCTTTCGCCCGACAGGACACAACAAGATATTTCAGCTGTAAAAAGGGCCGACAGAAGAGGTGAGATAGTTTTTTTACCACTTGGTACGCACCGTCCTTTTCCTGTTATATTGGCAGTAAGGAACGGTGGGTACTTGATGATAACTGAAAGGACTTGTATAATAAACTTTTTTTTTGTATTTTCAGGAAAATTGAAAAACAAACAGCATTCAGATATCCGTGCGAAACAAAAATCTGAAACGAATGACAAACGCATTTCGTGTAGCGAATGTGCTTACAGATGCTGCAGCGAAGATTTGTTAAGACGCCACGTTGAAGCCAAACACGATGAGAAGAATTTTGCGTGTCCCCAATGCACCTATATGACTTCCACTGAACGCAGACTAAAACTTCACATGTTCCATCACTCCGGAGAAAAGCCATTCGCCTGTGATAAATGTAGATTTGTATTCGCTCTCAAGAGCAACTTAAATAATCACGCGTTGACTCATACGGGGGAAAAACCATTCTCCTGTTCTATATGCAGCTATGTCTGCTCGCGCAAATCCAACTTGAAAAGTCACCTGCTCACTCATTCCGGCATCAAACCGTTTACATGTTCCATCTGTGATAAGTCCTTTTCCGCCAAACAACGATTGCACACACACTTCCTCACGCATTCGGGAGAAAAACCTTTTAAATGTACAGAATGCAGCTATGCTTCTTATCAAAAACAGTACTTGACGCTGCACCTTTTGATTCACAGCGAAGACAAACCGTTCACCTGTTGTGAGTGTGACTCTTCATTTGCTCGGAAAACAACGCTGAAGAGTCACATGCTGAAGCACGGCATAACACACCCCTTTTCGTGTCCGCAGTGCAATATTTCGCTCAGCTCGAAGCGGAGCTTAGCGGGCCACTTAGAGTTTCACCAAAAACAAAAGATGTACTCGTGCGCGGACTGCACTTACACGAGTAATTCTAAGAAAGATCATCACAAGCACCTGCGCTTGCACAACTTCGGAAAAACTTTTCCCTGTTCTGTTTGCGGAAAGGAATTGACTTCTGCAAACAGGTTAGAGACTCACTTGCGCGTGCACGCGGATGCTCGTGTTTATTCGTGCACGGAGTGCGACTACTCGTGCTTGCGCAAGGATTACTTCGCCGATCACGTGAACATGCATTCGGGCGAGCGACCTTATTCTTGTTTACATTGCGATTTCACGTGCGTGAGGAATCACGACATGAAACGTCACTTTCTTCTGCGCCACAGCGAGGGAAAGGCGTTTTCCTGTTCGGAGTGTGCCTACACAACTAACCACAGGTCTTGTATAAAGACGCACCTGCTTCAGCATTCGGGCGAGAGACCTTTCGCCTGCCTGAGCTGTAGCTACACCACTGTGAGAAAAGAACACTTGAGAGTTCACATGTTCTCCCACAGTGGAGAGAAACCATTTTCATGTGATAAGTGTAGTTTTACATGTAGCAGAAGGCCCGGCTTGAACCGTCATATGAAAACTCACAAAAGTGTGAAACCCTCTATTTCTGTTTGATTCAAACAACCTTCTTTGTGAGCCTCCTGGCTTCCAGTTTCATCCTAAAGAAGGAGCACTTTTCAGAATCAAAATTAGGCTTAGTAAAAAAGGGCTGTACTACAAATTTTAGAGTTTGTTATTTTTGTATAATGAAATAAAACTGCTTACCGCAAACATATCGCCGCCGAAAAGGCAAAAGAGCTAAAGCGCTATTTGAACCGTTTACACAAGAGCACTTTAAAGTTTTTTTTACATTAAAATTCATAAGTCTTCAGTACCTGGATGGATTTTGAAAAAAAAAGTTGACTCGAAAAGCAAAAATAGTCGCAAAATTGTGTCGCTCGAGTCGAGCCTTCTCCCAGATGGTAAATATATTTTAGATGGCTGAAGGGCCACAAAAGCCTTCGGAATCAAATGAGAGTCAAAGCATTCGACGAAGAAGAAGAAAATGATCAAAACTGCGTTTTAAACTCATTTTTGACCAAAGTGTCGCTTGAGCCCTTTTGCTTTTCTAGCAACGGCATAATTTTTCTTAAATTTGATACAACCGTCTCAACTTGATCTGGGCGTACATAATTGATTATATTATAAATTACAGACGTATCCACTTATAAAATACATGTACATACTTCCCGACCTTCCTCTTCCCATCTCCTTCCCCTCCCCACTACCTTCAGCCTCACAACATACCCCGATCGGGGACGCCATAGTCTCACTGGCTCTAGACGGTTGCGAGCAGTTGAGACTCTTGTGCGGTATTCACTATACAAATATAAATAAAACAAATATGTAATGCACAATACCGCTTACTTTATTGTTATATTTTTCACCTAGGCATATTATTTATATATATATTTATTATATTTGTCACTTTACGCAAATACCCAAGCTCCAAGAGGGCAGCATCTTATTAACTAACACTGACTAAGACAAGTATTTAATTTCGTGGCTAGTGGCGTGGGTTCGGATGACGTCCTAACGTCAAGTACGAAGCGTTTAAATATTTTGTTCAATATTTTTTTAAGAATAACTTTTTAAATCTACATATATTTATATACAGCGCAACTTTATTCAGAATCGGAGTTTGTTGATCAGTGTCACTGAACAGATAATCCCTAGAAATGTGTTTTTAATCTTTTTTAATTTTTTTTCTGTGGAATTCCTTCTTACGCCGCTGTTTGGAGTTTTACTGTAGCCTCAGAGCAATAATATACAGGAGGGATAGCTTTGCGAAACAGTGTAGTTAGGATTGTTGATTTTTTCCTGACTCGGGCGTGGCCAGGGTTTTCATGGACACACCTTTTTACATCCATTCGTAGCACATGTCGACATCACGTAGCGTTTATTTGTACAGTCACTCTTTCACAGTATTGCTATCAACATAAATATAGGATATAACCTCAAAAGCCGTTGGATCATGTCGAATCACAAAACGTAGCGGGCGGAGTCGCCGGAGACGGAAAACATGCTTGTACACCTTAAATCGGTGCGATATTATGTGATAACTTGTCGTGCCTCTTTCTCTCTCACTGTCTACGACGTAGAACCCGGAGAAAGCGATTATTCGCAAATTTGTATAGGTTGGGTAAAAATATTTAGCTCTCTCTCCATATATATTCTTACTCTTAGATTGAAGGCATGTTTGCGTGTTACAAATGGTAAACATGCTAGTCCTATACGACGTTCTTGGGAAGAGTAATTTCTTTAGCAAATACTTTAAGACTGTCAAAGTAGCGCTTAAATGCAAGTTCAATTATTTTTTTAAAACGATCGAAATATGACAGCAGTTTTACTTTTCTTTTTCTACGCTATTCGACTTAACTAGGAAATCTTAAAATAGTTGAGAAACCAAAAATAAGTACGTACTAACGACCAAAGGCGCACTTTTCAACTAAATGCGCTCAACGCAACAGTACGTTGAGGGGTTCGCATTGAAATGGCGAGAAGCGCCTTCACTGACACTTAAAAACTCTTTTGTAACAGTGACCTAAGACTAAATGAACTTAAGATTCAGACCAATTCGTAGCTATTTACTAATGAAATTACAAACATATAGACACGTTACTGAGAAAAGTCATACACACACACTTGCGTTACCAGTAAATTCATCATTCAAATATCAGCCGTGTATCATCTTGTATGACAAATATAGACATTCATAGAATATGTGTGTATGAACGAAACAGATGTAGGATCGGACTGCGTTCCGTACTTGCTTGTAGCGTTGATTACTCTGGTAAGAATGAAATGGCACTCCGCTTACGCGAAGACGTCATTATGTTGGTCAACAATGGATATAGTTGTGTTGTCTACAATAATATTTAATTTGCGCGTACTTAGAAATGAAATGTTATTCATTGACTTTTAGTAGTCTGCAGTGTAATTTAAACACTTTCTCATCACACACGACGGCATTTTGGCACTTATTTTTGTAAATTGATTAGATATAGTAAACGACCTCAAGCGACGCGTGACAGTTTAGTACTAAATCGGTTAAATCACGTGGTTTTTGCTTGTCACTTTGAGAGCGCCACAACGTGTCTATATATTTGTAACATCATTGGTCGTGACTCCTTTGATCAATTTCAACAGAAGTGAGAAAAAACTGCGCTTACTTCCGGAAGCCTCCGACTCGCTTCTATCCGTTTATGTTTGCACTACCACAATCTTTCCTCGCAGGTATAAAGAACGAGTGTTTTTCTTTTCAGGTAAGCCATTCAATTAGGAGCCTTAAGTTTTTACGTCTTTTTTGAGCGCATCTTTGCCCAGCGCTTGCTTTTTCGCTTGGTTCTTGTGTATGCGCATGTGCTTTCTTAGGTAGTCTTTGTACTGGCACGTGTAGGAGCAGACGGTGCAGGAAAAGGGGTAATCCGCCGTGTGGCACAGCATGTGACTCTCCAGTCGGTACTTGGTCGTGCAGGAATAGCCACACTCCAAACAGGAAAACTCCTTCTTCCCCGAATGAATGAGCAAGTGGATCTGCAGGTTGGCCTTGCGGTAGCACTTGTAATTGCAGACGTTGCAAGAAAAGGCTTTCACGCCGGTGTGGATCTGCGTGTGCGCCTTCATGATGCTCTGGCGCACGCAGGAGTAGCTGCACACGCTGCACGAGTACGGTTTGTTCTCGCTGTGGTTGGCCTGGTGTATCTTTAGGTTCTTGCTGGTGCTGAAGAGGTCCCCGCAGTCCGGGCACGAGTACGGCTTCTCCCCGGTGTGCGCGAGGAGGTGGTTCTTCAGGCTGATGCTCTGAGTGTAGGTGTTGGGGCACTGAGTGCAGGCGAACGGCTTCTGGCCGGTGTGGACCCACATGTGCTCCTTCAGCTGGTATTTGCGCTTGAAGGTCTGATTGCACTCGAGGCAGACGGTCACCTCCGGTTCTGACGGCGAGGTCTGTTTGTTTTTCTTTTCTGCAAATAATCCAACAGGAATTAAACAATAACTTTGTGGGAGACCGCAGATCTCATTTTAATTTGTATGACCGACCGGTCTCGCTTAGCCTAAGCATCGTCTGGGTACAAAATTAAACTACGCAAAAAAACACAAAGTATGCCGCTATGTATACACACAGAGGAAGAAAAAAATATAAAATAAAGTAACAATACAATAAAATGACATTTAAATTTTAACAAAGAGATGAGAAAGTAATAGAATGACATTTAAATTTGAACAAAGGGATGAGTAAACAATAGAATGACATTTAAATTTTCATAAAGAGATGAGAAACCAATAGAATGACATTTAAATTTTAACAAAGAGACGAGAAAACAATACAAAGACATTTAAATTTTAACAAAGAGATGAGAAAACAATAGAATGAATTTTAAATTTTAACAAAGAGATGAGAAAACAAAAGAATGACATTTAAATTTTAACAAAGAGATGAGAAAACAATAGAATGACATTTAAATTTTAACAAGAGATGATAAAACAATAGAATGAGATTTAAATTTTAACAAGAGATTTGAAAATAATAGAGTGACATTTAAATTTCAACAAAGAGATGAGAAAACAATAGAATGAGATTTAAATTTTAACAAAGAGATGATAAAACAATAGAATGACATTTAAATTTTAACAAAGAGATGAGAAAGCAACAAAATGACATTTGGAAATGACACAATTTTAACAGAGACGGTCTCAATAATCAAGTGGTAAGAAATATAAAATAAAATAACAAAACAATGAATGACATTTAAATTTTAACAGAGATGGCCTCCATATTCGAGTGGTAAGACGCTCGACTTCGAATCCAAGGGTTTGCGGGTTCAAACCCGGCGTGAGCCAATAAATTTTATTTAACTAACATGTTTCAAAACACGTTTAATTCATATAAAATAATGTGAAGTTTATTTGCGGCACGTTCCAGAGTGGTAGATACTCCAAGTATCGCCCTGGTGAAAGACCACCATTCAGAATCGAAACGTTGCTTGAAATGGCTTTGGCCGTGTTTGGTTACCAGATCTGAATAGCCAGGTACTTCCCAACCTTCATCTTGCACATCTCCTTTCCCTCCCTTCTACCTTCAGCCTCACAACATACCCCAATTTCGGATGCCATAGTCTCGTTGGCTCTAGACAGTTGGGAGCAGTTGGGACTCTGGTGCGGTATTCACTATAAAAATAAAATAATAATAATAATCCTGAATTCGTAGTCGAGCGTCTTACCACTCAGCCACGGAGGCCATCAGTGCTGCACAGAGAAGCGCGCGCACCGACGTTCCATACGCAGTGACACTGCATCCCTCAAAAACACCGGTGATCTTCCTCAGCTTTGTAACAGAGAAGAATAATCAAGAGGTTGTACTTTACTTTTGACTTTCTGTTCATCTTTGGGACGGGGGAGCGGTTTCTTCTTCTTTTTCGATGAAGCAGCGACGGGTTTTATTTTGGCTTCCAAAATATCAGTTATCGGAACTTCTATAAAAAATCCTTCTTCAGTTTTTCCTGCAAAAAATAACAATATTGGTAAATTTTAAATAAAAGTAACTTTGTTTTGACACCACTTTATTAGATACATATACCAATCGGTTTCAGCTCTTCAGGGCAGAACAAATATGTATTGTAGAGGTCAAATATTCAGGTTGAGCCGAAACCGGTTGGTATATGTATCTAATAATTTAATTTAAAATGTAATTATGTCTTTCCACAAAGTGAGTGCTTCATGTCAAAGTACAATATTGGTACTTTGCAACGTTACTACATTAGCAATGACGTTACAAATATATAGACACGTTGTAGCGCTCTCAAAGCGGCAAGCGAAAACCACGCTAGTTGGTGTGATCGGTGTTTAGGCCGTTTAGTACTAAACTGTCACGCGTCGCTTGAGGTCGTTTACTACATCTAATCAAATTGTAAAATAAGTGCCAAAATGCCCTCGTGTGTGATGAGAAAGTGTTACAATTACACTGCAAAGACTACCAAAAGCCAAAGAATAACATTTCATTTCTAAGTAGGCGCAAATTACTGCAAATTGCTTATTATTTTAGACAACACAACTATCTCCATTGTTGACCAACATAATGTCGTCTTCGCGTAAGCGATTAGGCGAAGTGCTATCTCATTTTTGCAAGAGCATTCAACGCTACTAGCAAATACGGAACGCAGTCCGATCCTACATCTGTTTCGTTCATACACACATATTCTATGAATGTCTATCTTTGTCATACATGACCGATATTTGAATGATGAATTTACTGGTAACGTGTGTGTTTTGCTTGCCACACTTTGTGTTAATATTCTAAGGCTCTAACGTGTTTATATATTTGTAGCATAATTGCATACGACAGTATAATGCGAAACGGTTATTCTAAAAAATATACAAAACACAAAAAAAAAAACATCTAGAAAACAAAACACAGTAAATAGTAATAATCTATGGTGAGTGGACAGTAAAAATACGGGGAAGAGAATGTCAAAGGTTGTGGTTCTGCCCTGATGATGGACAGTGTAAAGCTGTTAGAAACGTTGGTTGAAGGAGAAGAAGACGGACAGCTCTTTGATGTTGATTGAATGAGATTCACAACTGTGACACGGTACTGGTTTATAAATTAACTTTTTCACCGCGGCGAGTAACTTTAGTCTTTCTTGGTTAGGGTTTTTTATCCAGTAAAGACCTTTTCCCTAAAAACTCACTAATGTCAACTTAAATTCAATCAATTAAATGCAACCATCAGATGGTGATAGTAATAAGGCCTAATGAGCCGCAGTACTAGTTAGAAAGACATTATGAGGGGTATTTGAATAAGCCCCAGCTAGTTAGCAGAGGATTACGAAAGAATCCATAAAATCAAAAATCAGCAACTTTAGTTGGTGAAAAAGTCGTAATCAGTAACTTTAGTTAGCGAAAGTGAATGGAAGAAGAAGTCGAGGACGCCTGAGAAAGACATGGCACGATCAAGTAAATCAAATACTTGAATCGGGTCATGTGAAGAGTCAGAATAACAGAAGAGTATGTATGAGACGACGTATGAATGTAAATGGAGCAAGGAGTGTGTGCCAGGACAGAGTTATATGGCGGTCCGTTCTTTCTGCCTACCCCTGCGGGGAAATGGCGTGATGGTTAGTCAGTTAGTTAGTTAGTAAGTAACTTTAGTCATTTCTACAAGCCAACACCCAAAACAGCTTACTGTATAAAGGAATGAAATCGTATAATGCGCTGCCGGAAACCATCAAAATTATGCCTATCAATAAATTTAAAAAAGCCTGTAAAAATTATTTAAAATGCATGTAAATCAAAATAATAAGTAGTGTTTAAGTTAAAATATTATTAGTCGAAATGAAAATGAAATAATTAGATACTTGTAAACTTAAATGTACAAAGTAACTAATATAAAAAAAATAAACATAATAATAATAAATAAATAAAAAAACGTTCACACCACGCGGCGGCTGACTCAAGTCATTTTTAAGTTTCGACTTCGTTTTCCGTCCACGTTTATGCCGTATTCGGGGGAAATTTGTTTAAAAGTAAGAATACTCATTTGTGGATCGACATCTCTGAGAATCTTCATCAACTACTCTACTGTGAATCTCATAAAGTAATAAAACCGAAAGCCCGGGGACAACCTTAAGTCTGAGTTTTGAATCTTGCGCACGTTTTTAATAGGAACCCTATACAGCGTCCATATAGATCGTCTTGTCTCGTTGAAATTTGCCGCGCTTGTTTATACTAACACTATTACGGCGTTATTTAATTCGGGTTTATCTCAAGTGAATGCTTATTGATACTTTGATGTTGAAGAATAATTTTAGGATAGTTCATTTATCAGAAAGTGATTTTGTTTTCCTCCGAAAGTTTTGATTTGAGGGAAGAGGAATCGAAACGCGGCAAAGCACCCCGAAAGTAAAATAAAATACTGTAACGCGACAAGGCGCGCGGCTCCGAATACTTTCTCGCTCCCGTCTAAAGCACTGTCCTTCTCTAGCAATGTCGAGCTGTGTAGATCCAGGACTGGACCCCAATTGGGCAATCGCCGACGCAATTCTAGGAATTTCATCTACTACTCCCACTACGTGCTGAAGGCCGCTGCCCACCGGCCTATAAAAGGCGCCGCTTGTCCTTGAAACAGCAGAGAGCCAGAACAAGTCTCAAGGCCTGATACTGATTGCGCGTTGTTCCCTTTCAGTGAGGTCTTTGAGTTCTAAGTACGAAATATCTGTAAGCGTTCGATTGAATTGTGCGCCGTCGGCCTTTCAGTTTGTTTTGTTTGTAAAATATTGTTTGAAGTTTTAAAGTTATAAGGGAAAACCCTTTCAAGTCTCCTTTCATTTATTCTTGTCTAAATATAAAATAAATACTACGTCTCTGTACCGAAGTTCACTCACTTTTTTAATATAACTAATTAGTTTCTTTATTAATTGTCACCAAACGTGTGGCAACGAATGGAAAAAAAAAACTGTTAAAATACTCTAATATGCTATTCGAAATATGCTCAGCATCCACTCACGCCACTCTTTGTGGGAAGGTCCCAGACGAGGTGGCTTGGACATATCCCTGGAATGCCAGAAACCTGATTTCCGCATAAGATCTAGGAGGGAGACGTCCTATTGGCACAAAGTTGGGGAAAGCAACTTAAAACGTTAATAAGGAAGTTGAGTCCATTTTTTTTATATTTTTTTATCAATATCCACCTTCAAACTTAAATATAGGTATTTTTTTTTTTTTAAGTTAGTTTTTATAGTTAAATTAATTCTCAAAGTTTGAATTTTGTACACGCCGCCAAAACGGCAATATCTCAGAGGTAAGGAGCGGGGTGGGTGCGTGACGCGTTTTGTACCTTCAGAAGGGGCACCACACGGTACTTATATTTGACATCGCACATTGTCGTTATCCAGCTGTCAGTTGCATATTTGTTATTTTGTGTTTTTTCTTCAATTTTACCGCTTTTAATTTAACAAAACCTTATAAAATGTCAGGAGATAATACGTCTTGCTATTGCATCGTACTAATGTGTAAAAATACAAGCATTACTGCAATTTACAATCATTCCAAGAAATGAAATTTTACGTAAAAAATGGTTCACCGCCATTTACTTCGCGGCATCGCATCGTACGAAAACGGTACATTTGACGTTCGACTAATATGAAGCGTTTCTATTTTATGGCGTTTTAACTAATTTTCAAGAAGGGTTTATTAATTCTGGGAATAATAATATGGAAATATACATATATATTCAGAATCTGTGTTTTTCGATCTACATGCACATATTTTTTTAAAGTCATAATATTTTTCACTCAACTTCTCTATTACTAACTAAAATTCGTACATATTAATACCATATGAATGACGGATTAATTCCAACTGACAAACAGTGACGGGTTTTCCCGTGCCCTGTGGAGCGCGCAAAACAACACGGCTGCGTCTGTTTAGATCGGCTCAAAGCGAAGAGGCGGCACGACGAGCGTGGCGCGTTGTGCGCATACTAGTCACATGTCTTTCAGCAATGAACGTGTTACGGGGATGGGCGAGTAGTCGGGGACAACAATGTACGCAGGCCGCTGAAGGACTACAGGAGACGCCTTGTCAAAAGATGAATGGAAGAAGAAGTTGAGGACGCCCGAAGAAGACATGGCACCATCAAGTAAATCAAATATCTGAATCGGCTCATGTGAAGTGTCAGTATAACAGAAGAGTGTGTATGAATGTGAACGAAGCATAAAAACTTGAATAAGAGAAGAGAAAGAAGGAAATGACGATCATCTTGATGGTTTTTCAAAGATTTTTTTGACAAATCATCTAATGGTGGAGAATCAAATACCCAAGCACAATATAATAAACTAACTAACTAACCATCACGCCGTTTCTCCGCAGTAGTTGGCAGAAAAGACGGACCGCCTTACAACTCTGTCTTGGCACGCACTCCTTGCTTTGTTCACATTCATACATACTCTTCTGTTATACTGACTCTTCACATGACCCGATTCAGATATTTGATTTACTTGATGGTGCCATGTCTTCTTCGGGCATCCTCAACTTCTTCTTCCATTCACTTTCGCATCAAATATTATTTTCACACTCTTTTCTTTGTTCATTTGCTCTAGATGCCCAAACCATATAAGCGTCCCTTTCTTGATCCTATTCATTACGCTCACATCAGCTTTGCGTTCTTTCCGGATATACACATTTTTTAACACGGTCATTTCCACAGCATTCAGTCTACTTTCATCCTTCCTCTGCCAGTTCCATGCCTCACTGTAATACATCAGGATTGGTATAAGCACTCCATTGTGGACTGCTAGCTTCGCTTCTTTGGACAATTTCTTATTTGCGCCAACAGCGTTCAGCCCTCCATTAATGGAGTTTCCTGTATTCACCCTTCTTTCAATATCCTCACCAGCCTTTCCGTCTCTCTAGAACATACTTTCTTAATACACAAACTCATCCACTTGCTCCAGGTATTCGCCATTCACAACTGTATTGCACGCTGTTTTCGTACTCTCTCTTTCAAACACCGTGACTTTTGACTTACATTTATCGTCAACTCATTCTGCGTACATACTTGGTTCATGCTGTTATCACTATTATCTTTATTGAAAATGTACAGATTATACGTCTGACCTGCCGATGTGTCTGGAGTGGAGTTGGTCGAGTCCATGACTCTCCTCTTGATGAGCGATATCATATGTGGTTTCAGGAATCCTGCATAACGCCTGTGCAATAAAATTGATGATTTATCTTTGTCATTCGTGAAACGTCAAACTTAACCATAGATTCGGTCCCATTGGGGCGCCATCTTGGTTTTGCAATCTTCACTTACTATTTATGTTTTTCTCAAATGGTCAAAAATCAATGTCGAATTATAAAATTTAAAAAACATATTAATTATTCTTTCCTTGATTAAGCTATAGGGGCGATAGTGCTGTGCCCGTCTCGCTAGGAAATTCTGCGTTGAGAGCAATGACGTTGCAAATATACGTGTGTAAGGTTATTGGTTGAGAGCTCGGAGGACATGGAAAGGTACCCTTGCGAAACAGTGTAGTCAGGACGGTTGAATTTATACTGACTCGATAGAAAGTGACAGAGATATGTTAAAGGATGTTGAATAGCCTATTAATTATCACCCACATGGAATTCGGACATTTTAAATAAACATATTTGAACATAATTATGACCGGTCGGTAGCTGAGTGGGGAACGCGTCGGATTCCCACCCGGGCGTCATGCGTTCAATTCCTCTGCTGGATAAGTCCTCCATCATTGCACAAGCAACATCTTCCGCTTTTTTATGATGGCAGTAGGAGTTTTTCAAATATTGTCAGGTTATTCGTAACCCGGGAATGTTTGTCTTACTTTTTGAAAAAAAAAAATAGGAAAAAATAAAATAATATATAATTCTCCACTGTCCAGAATGTCAAAACTTGTTAACTCAAGCCATGGTCTTGAATTTTTTTGGCAGCAGTCAAAATGATTTTTGTCATTCTTTACGACTCTAGACTAGACCATGGCTTGAACGTTCTCCCTTATGTTTATTTTGTCCTATTTTTGTCATCGTTTTATTTATTATAATGTATGTGCTATTCCTTCTCTGTCGCTCTTTTTTCCATTTCGTGTTTTATGTCTTTTTTGTAATTGGACTTTAGTCCGTTAATTTATAAATAAATAAACACATTCAACAAAACGACGAGATCCATGGTCGAGTGGTAAGACGCTCGTTTATGAATCTAAATGTCCCGGGTTCAAATCCGACGTGCGCCAATAACTTTTATTTAATTAATATGTGTCATAACACATTTCATTCATATAAAAATAATAAAAAAGTATATTTGCGGCACGTTCCAGAGTGGCAGATACTTTAAGTATCGCCCCGGTGAAAGACCACCATTCAGAATTGAAACGTTGCTTGAAATGGCTTTAGCAGTGTTTGGTGACCAGACTCTCGCGCGGTATTCATACAAAAAAATCAATACACCATAAAAATGATTTATAAAGTCAAAATATCACACAAACACTAATAACAGAAGGTTTGCCTCCAAGGCGCCGTCACTAAACGTGCGTAACATACGTAAAAAAAGTACTGCATCATTGTTTAAGTGTCATGCTGTTATGCTTGTCAACTGATGACAATTTGATTAAAAGCTAAAACGGGCCTCGACGTGTAACGGGAATCAATCATTTAGATGTAAAACAAAATAAATGAATCAAGTATTTTTTTTTTTTTTAAATATGACAATAATATTTTTAAAATAATTTTCCAAAATAATATTGTACAATCGTGTCACATTAAAAAAAACGCATTCAACACATTGTGTAAAATAATATTTTTTAAGATTTTATTTTAAACAATAATGTTCGGTATATTTAAAATAACGAAGGAAATTTCATTAATTTTTTGGGCATAAATATTACAAAGAACGACAAAAGAGTTAATATTTTCCCAATGGAAATTCTGGCACTGCTGTAGCCCGCAGAGTAATTTTTTCTCTGATGATAGCCAACCCTCGATCATCATGGTGATGAATATTAAATTAATTAGCGCAGCACTCAAAAATAATATTAATATTTTGCCTTCAATATTCTAGCTACTCGTATTTGCTTCATCCAAACTTCGTCTATGGAATACCGAATGACGTTTAGATTGTGACGTTTGATTTTCGGAATTTATTCGAGTCTTATTCAGTTAGTAATGACCTATAAATGTATAAAACAACACTGGTGAGTTTATTAGTGAATATTATTTCACACCGAAGGCTTGAAATTATTTTAGATTCTTCCAAAAGCGTATGATTTGTTGTAATGTCATCTCATTTTTTATATCGGTACAGTATTTGTCCGCTAGATGGTGTAAATAAACAATGTTACATGTAACAATCCATCCAATGAAAAGATAACCCTAATAAGTGTGATCTATATTCTATACCGATTTCCACTGTTTAAATAAGACCTTACGACTCGTGGGTCCTAGACAGGTCAATCAAACTAATGATCTGTTTCACGAAAGAATTTTCATATTTGAAAATATTTTATCATTTCATCAGAAGTAAGGACACATCGAGCTTACTTTAGCTACGCGGGCTCGCCCAAAACACACTTCTACGGGTATATCTCTTAATTGAATCAATATTAAGCAAACCATTTTCTTTTGACAATGGTTACACCAAAATATAATTTTAATTAAATTATGTATCATGTTTTTCTTGATTAATCTTCATATTATTCTCGCAAAGAAAATACTCTGTCTAAATCACTTTTTACTTTTGTAATTGAAATGTAAAAAAATGCTCACTAGTATCAACAGCGTCACTTTTCTGCGCAAAATTAAAATTAATGAAAATATCACAATGCGTAATGTTCGAACCAGGACTTGTAGAATTTTAGAGCATCCATTATATTGGGAGGTAAGCGTCTGTCGTATATGGTTCGCGTAACCATCGAGTGGGAGTGTTACGTCTGTAAACACGTCGGCTACGGCAGTCAGTCGTAGCGACGCTGGCCACAGTACTCGCTAGTAGTTGACTTGGCAAACGTTTGTTTCTGATGGTTCACAGTAATTGAGACAATACGAATATATAAATAGCAGGGATTGAGACAAAAAACTGCTTGCGGGGTTTTGATGAATATTCCATTCCAAAAGTGTGTAGTAAATACACCAAATGGATCCTCGGTCGCGAAAACACGAAGACATTTGAGAGAAGCGTTGAATATGTACAGCTTATTTTATTTCGTGCAGAAGCATTTCAAATGGAATCATCCACCATGCGTCTGTCGAAAATCGACCAACCAAGTATATATATATATATCGATGCTATCAAGTCAACTGTACCGCGTATAGTGAAGAACTTTTGAACTTTGACGCCTGGACGAGCGCAGAGAGCGTGCACTGCAAAACATCGATGCATTTGTATTGCATATATAAATAACAACCAAAAGACCGTGTTGGTATTTTTATTATTGTACAACAGATATCAAATGCAATTACAGTACAATGAAAAAACAAAAACAATACAATGCTTACATTTAAACATTTTAAAGTAATAACAAATTTATTAGTAACATGTATATGATTAATTCAAAAGAATTATACCTTTTGTCATGCTATGCCATACTCAAACATCTGTCCGAGTATGGAGTATGTTAAACATGGCATGGTTTCTGCTGCGGAAGTATTTCTCAGGCACGAATAAGCAGTAGCGTGCCAAGAGGTATGGACAGTCGATAAAGTGGTTTATAATCTTAAAACCTATTTTCATGAGACCAGCATTGCGCCTAGCCTCTAAGCTTTGATAATTTGTCTCCTCGAGTAGTTCCATGTGATGCATGAACATAGGGTATGTTCCGTGCGAACGCATGTACACATACCTGAGGATTTTTTTCTGAATCTGTTCCATCATATTTATGTATTTGGTTTGATGTGGAGCCCAGACAGAGCTAGCGTACTCCAACTTGCTTCTGATCACTCCATTGAAGATGCCTGTCATTGCATTTGTGTTATCAAACTCTTTCCACCTTCAGATTACAAAACCAAGAGGTTTGTAGCAAGTTAAAGTAAGCTGCACTATATGACTCGAAAACGTTAGCCTGAGATCAAAAACCACCCTGAGACCTTTGAAGGTAAATGTGCGGGTTAAAATGTAACTGTACATTAAACATTTGTAAAAAAAATGATTTTGAGATCAAGTTCTTTCGCGAGCAGTTTGAAATTGCATCTTGGTTGGCTTGAAGACTGTTGAAATCTTCGTCCAATTCAATCTCCATTAAGAGTTTGAGATCGTCCGCAAACAATAAGCACGAACTTTGACGTATGCAATCCTGGATGTCATCTTATCAGGAAAAGGAATAAGAGGGGACCAAGATTTGAGCCTTGCGGAATTCCTGACAGAGCTGCAAAATTATCGTAATCGTATCCATTTATTGATATGTACTGGCTTCTTCTAGATATGGTGAGAAAAATCTCAATCTCTAATGTTTGATTAATACCTATCAACAAGATATCATGGTCTACGCGGTCGAATGCCTTGGCAAAATTCATTTGTTTCATATCTGTCTAGTGTCTGGCGAGTTTAAACTTCTGCTTTTTTGCGAGAAAAGATTTTTTTTTTAGTGAAGAATGACAAACATTCCCGGGTTACGAATAACTACTAACTAACTAACTAACTATCACGCCGTTTCCCCACAGGGGTAGGCAGAGAGGACGGACCGCCATACAACTCTGTCTTGGCACACACTCCTTGCTTAGTTCACACTCATTCATCGTCTCATATATACTTTTCTCTTATTTTGACTTTTCATGTGTGTTCATTCAAGTATTTGATTCACTTCATCGTGCCATGTCTTCTTCGGGCGCCCCCGACTTTTTCTTCCATTCACTTTTGCATAACGAATAACCTGACAACATTTGAAAAACTCCTAATGCCATCGTAATAAGCGGAAAATGTTGCTTGTGCAATGATGTAGGACTTGGTCAGCAGAGGAATTGAACCCATTTTTTTATCCATTTTTTTTCAAAAGTTAAAAATCGAAGGACACACAAAAACGTGACTAACCTTTCCAGTTGTCAAAAACAATCCACTAATCCAAAATGGCCGATAATGCTAACATATGATAAACATAACAACAATAAAAAAATCGATAATCGAATGTACACAGTCCGCTAAAATTTAAAATTCCCCTTTTCTTTTGAACAGGCCTCGTATGTGCTGTTCTTTCCCTGTTACTCTTTTTTCATATTTCGTGTTTGTTCATAAATGAATAAATAATTTTCTTTTCAGATGTTTGGACATAATAGATAGTTTCTGATTAAACGCTTTTAAATATTAAAATGGACCTTTCTACTCCTGGAACTTCTTCTGCAGAGTTTGAACCAACTTCTCTCGAAGAACGAGGTATTTTAATTTTGTTTTGTCTTTAATTTATAACTCCGTCCTATTTTTTTTAATAATTCGCCAAAAAGCCTAAAATTTTTTTTTGTTAAAGTCTTACAGTAAGCGCCAGTTCTTTAACCGACCGTCAAAATTATTGACATCGTCATTTAAAATAATACTTATCGCCTATTTCACAAGTCAAAAGTGACGGTCGATCAAACAACCGGCTCTAAATGTTCTTTGTTTGTCGTCTCTAACCCCATACCATTAGGTACGACAGTTAGATTGACAACTTATTTGCATACATCTGACTACGGTTGGTCGATATTCCTGTCGCGGCTCAAAGGAACCGGTTCCAAGCCAGTCACTGGAACCGTCGATATAATTTCTTCAAAGAACTGGTTCTTTCTTTTGGCAAATAAAAATCGCGAATATCAATGAAATGCTTTTTGGGCGGAAAGGTCCTTTTCACAAGGAATCGGTTCCACAGTTCCAGTGCTTTTCATAAAATATCGCTGGCAACCCCTTCCCCCCATGATTTTTTCTTATTGGCGAGGAACCGGTTTCAAATACGTATATATATATATATATATATATATAGATGAAACCAGTTCCTCGCCAATAAAAAAATCGTGGGGGAGGGGGTTGTATATATATATATATAAATGAACAATTTTCTCGGTTTACCCGCGTAACGTAGTCCTTAAAAGGACTTTTTAACTCCTGACGTTTCGGACAGATCACACTGTCCATCTTCAGAGGCCTTAAGTCTTGAGTTTCTGTCTCAAACTGATAGCTTTCGCACGTCTGTTTGGTCCAGAAGCTAAAACTTAAGTGAGTGCAAGTCACTACTTATGTCTCGAACGAAGTACCCGGGTTGAAATATATATATATATATATATATATATATATATATATACATGCATATTATATATTACTTTCGCCTTGTTAGCTAGTCTAATTAGCATAATTAATTTAGTATGAAGCGCAGTTGAGGTGAAATATCACAAAACTGCGCTATATAAGTTCACTGTTAATATTATTATCAACCCTTTCTTTATAATATAAAAAAAAATTCTTTCTGGAACTTTTCTGGCACCAGGAACCGGTTTAAAAATAACCGGTTCTTCGCCAGTCACCGGTAACTGGAACCGCAGGTACATCCAATTCCCGATATCTACATCCCTATATCTTACTACGCACCCTTCGCGCTATGAAAAAACTTAAATCCGTTTGTCTTGCAGGCGACTCAATAGATTCTGCAAAGGCATTGCCAGACTTTGAGGAGGATTTGCTGGAACTATCGCCAAACTCAGATAGCAGGGAATGTTCCGAATACGTGGATACAACCAATCCAGACACCAGTTCTTCTGATGAAGACGATGCGACCTTCGAAGGGAGCATCGCCATGGAAATCAAGGAAGAATGCGACGAAGACCATCTACCAGGTATTTTTAAAATATCAATTTGTTTTGATGTCAGAGTGGTCCCAATATCGTACTAGTGAAAGACCACCGTTGGATTTCAAAAAGATAATTTGTTACGTTCTTACCTTCTTGTTTTTCATCTAGTTCCTACTTTATCCAACCATTTCACTGTATTCGATTTCCGTATTCAACAACACCGAGTTTGGAAACAAGTGACAATCAAGAAACAGAAGAGATTTATGTGAAAAAACGTGTTCGTTCATTGGTGTCTTGTTTGGTCGTTCGGTTGGTTGGTGTTCTTTAAATAATATTAAATTAAGCGTGTTCTTTTACTAATAATAGAATGTGTAAGAATAATCAAGAACTTCAACTTCTTCGGTGAGTGAATTGGTTTCCTTACTTCCTTCTCTCCTTAATCTGTCCACATCCATAGTTAGACACTTCCATTAAATAGTATAGTTTTATGGTTTTACAGCCCACTATTTTACAAATTCATCTGAAGCTGAAAATACATTCGGTGATTCATCGCAGTTTCATATCCCACAACCACCGTCCAGAATCGAAATGTCGTTACTTGAAATAAGACCAATTTAATTTATTATTAAAATTTTAACGGGTTTCTTTACTTCTAGTGTTTCTTAATTATTTAATCTGTTGCCATGACCATTTTTATGGATACTCCCTTTATATAGTTCAGAGGGGTGGCCACTGGTGTCAAGCAATGTTCCCTGGTTCTACAATCGTGCCCTCCCTGGTATCAGAGCTCTATTCCCGTCGCGGTGGGATATTAACACCATGGTTGAATTTGAGTTTCTCAAGTCTCTTCACATTTCCCATAGCACATTAAACTTGTCATTATTAAACAATTATTTTTTTTCAATTTCCAGTTGCCTCGGAAGATAGTTTGAGAGCGTCGTCGTCAGTGAAGCGATTCTCGTGCAAAATCTGCGGCTATTCCTGCATCAGAAACGGCCGCCTGAAGGACCACATGCTCACGCACTCCGGGGAGAAGGAGTTCGCGTGCTCCAAGTGCAGCTACACCTGCTCCCGCAACGGCAGGCTCAAGGAGCACATGCGCATCCACGCCGAGGACAAACCCTTCAAGTGCTTAGAGTGCAGCTATTCTTCCGCCGAGAAAGGCGCGCTGGTCAGACACATCCGCACGCACACCGGGGAGAGGCCGTTCGCGTGTTCAGAGTGCACATACACCTGCGCGAAGAAGGAGAGTTTGAAGTCGCACTTCAGAACGCATTCCGGAGAAAAACCGTACGCCTGCGCTCTGTGCAGCTACGTCTGCTCGCATAAGCGCTCTCTGCGGGATCACGCGCTCACCCACTCGGGAGAAAAACCGTACTCCTGCTTCGTGTGCGGGTACGCGTCCACTCAAAGCGGGCACCTCAAAGCGCACATGCGTACCCACACCGGGGAGAAACCTTTCGCCTGCCCGATGTGCCCCTACACTTGCGCCATCAAGCAGTACCTCAACAGACACATGCGTTCCCACGCCTCCGACAAGCCGTACAAGTGCGCCGAGTGCGACTTTGCGTGCGCGGAGCGCAGCAACCTCCGGAGGCACGCGAAGAAGCACTCCGGCGTGAAGCCCTTCAAGTGCGACGTGTGCGAATACGCGTGCTCCGAAGTGACGTATTACAAGCGGCACATGAGAATACACGCCGAGGGCAAGCGGATCGCCTGCTCCGAGTGCGCGTTCACTTGCTCGGACAACGGGTCTCTGAAGCGGCACTTTCTCGTGCACACCGGCGAAAAACCTTTCTCGTGCGGCATATGCGCGTATACTTGCGCAGTGAACGACCTGCTCAAGAGGCACATGACCACACACTCTGGCGAAAAGCCCTATTCGTGTAACGTGTGCGAGTATGCGTGCGCGCAGAAGGGGTCTTTGACGAGACATTTGCGGATCCACACGGGTGAAAAGCCGTTTTCGTGTTCGGAGTGCAACTACACTTGCTCTGAGAAAAACCATTTGAATAGACACATGCAAAATCACTCGGGTCTCAAGCCTTTCGCGTGTTTGTTTTGCAATTTCACATGCTCTCGGCAAGGGTTCTTGACCAAACACTTGAGAACCCATACTGGGCCCAATATTCTTCCGCTCGACTCATCTAGATGAGGGTTAAAATCAGGGGCGGCTCGTGAATTTTCGGTGTGCTAAGATTTAAAAAGCATTATGATTGATGTTATTCAATAGCGTCACAAATATATAGACACGTTACAGCCTTAGAATATTAATACAAAATGTGGCAAGCAAACACACACGTTACCAGTAAATTCATCATTTAAATATCGGTCACCTTAAACAACATTAAAAACCGCATAAACACCGAGCACACCAACTAGCGTGGTTTTCGCCTACCAATTTGAGAGGGCTACAACGTGTCTATATATTTGTAACGTCATTGATCCTGTATTTTTTTAATAAAAAAATCTATACATTTTTTTATTTATTATTAATTTTCGGTTACATCAACAGCAATAACGTCGTATTTTTCAATCTCAGCACTCTACCACACTGAAAATTCACGAGCCACCCCTGGTTAAAGGCACTGAACAGATATACCGATAGAAAGGGATTTGAACTAAAACTGATGTCGCTATTTTATATAAGGTCTTTTGACTCCTGAACAGCCAATGAGGCAGATCATCAGTGCATGAAAAAAATCACTGGAAATTTTTGATTAGAAGTAAGGAAAAATCAACCCCACTCAACGCCCAAAGTGGGCTTCTATCGGTTTATTCCTTCAGTGGAAAAAGTGTTATTGTACTCCTTGGAGTAACAATAAACTGAGAGAGAGCTAATTATTTTTACCCAACCTATACAAATTTGGGATAAATCACTTTCTCTGGGTTTTCACCTGGTACACCACGAGAGAGAAAGAGACAACAGATATTTCGCAAAATATCACACCACTTTTAGGTATGTAACAATGTTCGCCGTCTCCCGCGTCTCCGGAGACTCCGCCCACTCGTTTTAATATGCTGCTAAACTGAAAATAACTCACGGTTTTTTAAGGTTATATGCTATATTTTTGTTTATGACAATTCTTTGAAAAAGTGGTTGTACAAATAAACAAAAACATTGTGTCGACGTGTGCTATGAACGGATGTATAAATACCCTAGCCCTAGTCCTAGCCACGCCCAGTTCTAGCCGAGTCAAGCAAAATCATCAATACTGACTATAAATAGTACAGAAGCGCTCCCCCCCTGTATATTATTGCTCATGTTATTTTTCATAAATTGTTATTAAATCGTAGTCAATATGTTAATGGCTTCAAAGGCCAAAATGTTTGTTTCGCAATATGAAGCCAACTAGCAAAAAAAATGATAATATTGAAAGACATGAATCAATGTGCATTTTAAAAATAAAAAAAGTGTTTATTTCGGTTTTATTTTCGTTTTTCTACTATTTTCGTTAGGGGCACCTTCCCGGCGAAATGCTATTATCCATCGTATCTCTAGCACCCAGACGATGCGAGTTCGAACTTCATCTTGGACACATAGAAAATAGGCAAGTAGTTATTATTTTGTGGGGTAAAGATGCACAGCAGGAATAAAGTTTATTTGCACATCGTCCCAGATTGTGATACGCTCAGTATCGCTATGGCGCATGAGCACATCTTATGTAAATTTCACATGTTTCATAATCTTGAAGTAACAATATATGGAGGGTCAGCTAATTATTCTTACCTGACCTACACAAACTTTCGATAAATCACTTTCTCCGGGTTTTTACGTCGTACACCATGAGAGAGAAAGAGAGAACAAATTTCAGAGACCGCTTCTATATACTGTCACAATGATCTCAAGCTCCTAGTTCACGGCGAGACTCCGCCCACATTTTTCATTATGCCACTAAACTTGACACAACTAAAGTGTTTTTTTAGGTTATATGCTATATTTTCGTTGATAAAAATACTGTGAAAAAGTGGCTATACAAATAAACAAAACATTATGTCGTAATGTGATGAATGGATGTATAAATACCGTAGATTTAGTCTTAGCCACGCCCAGGTGCGCCGAGTCAGGTTAAAATCATCAAAAACTGACTTCGCTGCCTTGGATAGATACGGCTCTACCAACTCTATGTTCATAATAAAGTCACCGGAATGTCAAAAAGGCTGAAGCTCCATTTTAGGAAGTCTACACCAGAGCACTTGTAAGTTTTATTTCTATAACTGTACCCGACGTAACAGGGCACACAAGTAAACTGTTTAGGGTAGCGGTCCCAATCTATGAAGTGCTCCAAGCGGTCGGTCTTGATGTATAGGAGACGACGGGGTCAAACTTGTAGGGCCTCGGCTTCCAAGTGAAGATGCTGCGGGTCTGGTCCAGAGAGAGGTGTAGTCAGGCGGTCCAGGGGGGCAGGCGATGGTCAGAGAAAGTCGGGAGTCAAGTTTGAAGGCGATGTCGAAGCGAAGAGAAGTCAAGGTGGGTGGTACTGGCGGAGGATGTTGGTGATCTGCCTTTCCTCTCATTATTGCGCAATATTTCATTGCCTTGAGAGTGCGCAGCCGGGTTTGAGGAAATTCGTATGGGGAAATTTAGATTTCTCTTTTCCTCTCTCCCGGACGGCTAGAACTTTTTGGGGATAGTTTAAATTGTACCTATCCCCTTTTCCTTGCCACCAGCTTTTACTTCAACTTCAATTCCCCTCTCTATCATTTTTATTAAGTTCTCAATTACAGTTTTAAAATACAGTTTACAAAAATGGTGCCCGATTTTGCAGGTTTTATACCTATAACTATCTTATTCTAACCTTTATATACTTAATTCTACGATAAGTGTGTAGCCGAAAGTCGAGTCACCACAATGGTATAATTTATTTAGTCGTGTGATTGACCCGGCTCTCGCGATAAAGCCAGACAGGTCAATTCCACCCACGTGGACCAACTTCAGACTTGCCGGGCGCGGCCGTGATCGGTCCGCGCTCAGTTCCCGTCATCGCGCTGGAATTTTCCCTAGTCAGGGGTGCCCCAGCCCGGAGGGCTATCTCTTTGCGTCATTGTGACGTAACGAGCCTCGGGCGGAATTTCCCTACATTTATTTGCGCACCCCGGGCTTGAACCCGCGACCTCTGGATTCGTAGCCGAGCGTCTTACCACTCAACCATGCAGGCCGTCACAGCTATCTAAAACTTCAGAAAGCTCTAAAAAAAGCCCAGAACTTGTGTCCCTTCAGTAAAGCCTTCTCCCAAACGGTAAATATATTTTAAATGGCTAAAAGGCCACAAAAAGCTTCAGAATCGAACGAGAGTCAAAGCATTTGATGCAGAAAAAAGAACTGATCAAAACTGCTACTTTATTTATTTTGGGAAAATTAACAGAAAATCAACATTCATCAGTAAAAAAAAAAAAAAACTAACTAACCACACTTCGTTTCCCCGCAGGGGTAGGCAGTGAGGATGGACCGCCATATAACTCTGTCTCGGCACACACTCCTTGCTTCATTTTAATTCATACATACTCTTCTGTTATTTTGACTCTTCACATGACCCGATTCAAGTATTTGATTTACTTGATCGTGCCATGTCTTTCTCGGGCTTCCTCGACTTCTTCTTCTATTCCCTTTCCTATCATATATTATTTTCATACTCCTTTTTTCATTCATTCGCTCTACATCCCCAAACCACATAACAGATCACTATACTTGTTTTTTAAGTATCGATATTAATAAAAAAAAACAGATTTCTCTTCAAACCCATTTCAAAAATATAATATAAACATATTAAACATGGAAATTCTAGAGCGAAAATTAAAAGTGGAAAAGTGGTTTGATACTCTTAACACTAAAGATCCAGAAAAATTTGCGGCTTCTTTTGAGAAAACACTTCACGAACACATAATAAATGCAACAAAACACAAACATGTTAAACTCAAATCAAAACATAGAAAAATCCAACCATGGATAACCCATGGAATAGTTACATCAATAAGAAACAAAAAAACAACTGTTCTACCACACCCGAAAACAACCTAATGACTTAACTATATTACAATTATTTATAAAAATATAGAAACAATCTTACTAACTTGATTAAAAAAAAATAAATTATTTAAATAAAAAATGTTTTAGTTTTAAGCCAGTTTATTTATATAGATATAACATTCGACCGGTGTATGAATAATTGAGAAGTGTAAACATTAGAGTCAAAGAACACATTAGATGTTTAACAAGTATAGGTTTTTCCGAATTTGCCGAACATTTAATTAAAACTAACCATACTTTTAATAAAAATACAGGTGTACAAATAATACATAAAAATGAAATAGGTTTGCGCTTTAATAATCTAGAAGCATTAGAAATATGAAAATCAAATAAAAATAATAATTGCCAAATTTTAAACAAACAATTAGAGTTAACTAAAAGTCCGATTTTAAGAATGTTCCCCTTCTCCTCTTCCCATCCCCTTATCTTTCTACCTACCCCATCACCACCCCCTCTCTGATGCTCTTTCCTGCTTATACTAATGTTTTGTCTCTTTCCCTAATTTCTTTGTCTCCTGTATAACAATTCTATATTTTAATGTTAGTTTAAATATATACTTTCCTAAAGAAGGTTAAGTTTAACCGAAACCGGTCGAATGTTATATCTATATAAATAAAGTGGCTTAAAACTATAACATTTTTTATTTTTGGTGGGGGGAGAGAAGGTGGAAGGGAACATGAGAATGAAATAAAGGAAGAAGGACGGGAGCAGATCAGGTTCATATGAATTTATATGAATTTAGGTTTGTATGAATATGACGTGTCTTGTATTTTATGTCTATGGCTCTCTTAGGAAACGTTTTCGCAAAGTTCCTTATTATGTTTCCTGTAAACTGATCATGGAGCGACAGGCGTCAGATCAAAATGCTGGCCTTGCTCTACCGGTATTTCAGCGAAAGATGCTCTAAAGATTTTGCGTTATTAATCCCTTTGGCATCCGTGCATAATAAAAAACCTCGCCTCACGCACACCCATTTTTGCACTGTTGATTTTCTTCAAATAAGAACGAAGAGCGTCTAGGTCTCA
The DNA here is from genome assembly GCA_022651775.1 of Drusus annulatus. Classification (NCBI taxonomy): domain Eukaryota; kingdom Metazoa; phylum Arthropoda; class Insecta; order Trichoptera; family Limnephilidae; genus Drusus; species Drusus annulatus. The sequence continues at coordinate 13,977 of JAGWCC010001180.1, read as the reverse complement.
TTTTTTATTCAACAAGTCGGCTGTGGTAAAATGATTCGCTGGCCTTTGTGTTTTCTTATTTCCTCTAATTCCTTTCTTCAAAAGTACTATCCACAGAACATTCCCTAGTTAATAACGGTTGTGTGTGAGTCAATTAAACAAAACACCTATTAAAATCACAATTCCACTATTTTTGTTTGTTTGCGTCGCGCTAAGCAAGTACTGATCTGTGTTTTTAATTATTTTAAATATCGAAATCAACTTTCTAGTCCGTCTCTATGAACGCATTTTTCTATGGACAACAATCCAACTGACGTTTATGATGACGCATCCGGTGTCTCAAAACCAGCTTGTCTCGTGTTAGCAGCACCATCGTCGATATATCATGGACCTTCCGAAGCCAGGTAGTGTCGCCGTCAAGATGGAACCAGCGCCTCAAGGAGGAGGTGGAGAAGAAATGACATATACGGAGATAGACATAGACCTCCCTGATATTAAGAAGGAATGTTTGGAACACACCGAGAAGGTCGGCCACACAGCTGGTAAGCACGTGGTATTACGTTTCCTCTTGTTCACATGTTAAGAGATATTTGTTGGATTGTGTTAATGTTCACCTAAAGATATCTACGGTCGATACAGTAGTTGGATCGCCTTATATATTAAATCAGGATTTGGACTCATGGGTGTATAAAATAACATGTAAGATAACTCACTTCGAATTCGACTGTTGTGAACTCCTGCACCTTCATGTACATATTACTACACAATACTTTCCAAACTAACTACCACATGCATGCACCCATTCCTCGCCTACACACACTAGGACACGAATACACCTCCAATATTGACATCTTTCAGGCGAATTTGCCGAAATTTAAGAGACACTCAAATGATATATTTAGTTTTCACAAATGCAGCAAAGTGGGTATTTCCATTTTATTTTCGTTTCTCACCCACATTCCAAAACTTTGTATATTTCTACTATTTCTACCGTATTTCTTTCATGTAAATCTTCATCTTATAAAAATTTCTTCAAACGCACTTCTTCTGTTAATTTAATAAGTCAAAGCTTATTCTGGCGTTAATACTTACTATTAATTATTACTTCCCACTGCATTACTCGCTTCGATTTATTGTGCCATGATTCCCTCAGTCCTATCTTATCTCTGCTGTATCTGGGGCTTTGCCTCCAAGAAAATGATCTCTGATCTCCAAATGGTCCAGAACCGAGCTCTCAGAAATGTCCTTGGTCTTCCATGGGACACTCATGTCAGGGACATTTATTCAAATACCGGCATCCTTCCAATCAAGATCCCCCCAAACATGAAATCGCATGCACCATTCTACAAATTACTCATCAAACAACGCACACTAACATCAAACCCCTTTACAATCAACATAACACACGAAATAACGGTAATATTCACATTCCCTTACACACACCACAAAGTATGGGATAAAATCTTTGGAATGCATTGCCTTTACATTATTTCATTCGCTTCCAGATAAATATAAAAATAGTCGAAATGACGGCCTCCATGGTCGAGTGGTAAGACACTCGACTACGAATCCAAAGGTCGCGGGTTCAAGCCCGGCGTGCGCCAATAGCTTTTATTTAATTAATATGTGTCATAACACATTTAATTCATATAAAAATAATAAAAAGTATATTTGCGGCACGTTCCTGAGTGGTAGATACTCTAAGTATCGCCCTGGTGAAAGACCACCATTCAGAATCGAAACGTTGCTTGAAATGGCTTTAGCCGTGTTTGGCGACCAGATCTGAATAGCCAGGTACTTTCCAACCTTCCTCTTCCCAATCGCCTTTCCCTCCGCACTACCCTCAGCCTCACAACATACCCTATTTGGGGATGCCATAGTCTCACTGGCTCTAGACGGTTGGGAGCAGTTGAGACTCTTGTGCGGTATTCACGTAAAAAAAAAAAAGTCAACTCAATAAAAAAATCCAAAATAATGCTTTCAAAGAATTTTTTTTTTAATTCGCTTAAAGATGAAAATACCTAATTTCGAAATCAGATTTCTTTTCCCGGTAGAGTAAAAACATCCTCATTGACTGCACGAGAGGGTTTTATTTTTTCTCCTTTGTTTCTATTTATAATTTTGTATCTTATATTAATACAAAGTACCAAATTTTTTTTTACACTGTATTTCTTATTATTTTATATTGTTTTATTTTGTTTGATTTATGTTAGTTTGATTCCTTTGTATTTTGTTGTAACTCATGTATTTCTTTAATTTCCCTTGTCCCATAGTGAGTTTTTAAAACTCATCGGGATTGCTATATATGTTAGCAATAAATTAATAATAATGATTTCTAGTTTGGTAACTGTTAATTCATGGTGGAATTTCATTTTAATGATTTAATAAAACAAATTTATAACTATGACCGGTCGGTAGCTGAGCGGAGAACGCCTGGATTCCCACCTGGGCGTCGTGTGTTCAACTCCTCTGGCTAAGCCCTCCATCATTGCACAAGCAACATCTTCCGCTTTTTATGATGGCGGTAGGAGTTTTTCAAATATTGTCAGGTTATTCGTAACCCGGGAATGTTTGTCTTACTTTAAAAAAAATATATATATAAACACAACATTATGTAAATGCATCGTAAAATCATACTTAGAGAAATACAACTGTAACCCATCTTAAATAAAAATTCATACCAGATAGATATATAAAATAGTAAACTAAAAATAACTTGTAACTAGTAAAATCATGCAGCAATACTGATAAATGTAATTTAAGTAAAATCATGGTTTGCTACTACTGACATTTCAAAAATAGTATATGGTATAAGCAATAGAATAAGAACAACCTGTACTAGTCTGAAGATGGCCGTTGTAGACTGAAACCGGTCCAGTAAAAAATAAATACGTGGAATAAAGTTATAAATTTGTTTTATTAAATCATTAATAATAATAATAAACTAATATACTTTTAAGCATCCTCTATATTGTGGCCGTACTATGCAGTGCTCTAACCAGCTCTGCATGTTGCGTGCATCACTGACATAGGGATTGTTCGTTCCCAAATGCGACGTTACTACGTGAAAAATATATCATCTACCATTTTACAATCAAGGGCAGATTCCGATTAAATTAAATAAGGTACCTCTAGTACAAGCCTGGTATTTTATGAAGGAATGTCTTATCGCTTACTGAAAATCGTCATTTTATATGTTTATGTTTACAGTTATATTTTAGTGTGATTTATGTTTTAGGATTAAGCAAATCTGATTAATTTTCATTATGTCTATGAAATAATGTAGTGAATTCATTATGATAGCTGTAATGGGTCATCCAGTTGCGCCCATGTGGAAGAACCATTCATACCAAGGTCCGGCATTTCTTAATTGCCTCCCATAATTTTTTCTGTTTCTTAAATCCCCTGTCATCTACCCTTCAGACAAGGTCCTTGGGCATTTCTTAATTGCCTCTCTTGATGTTTTCTGTTACTTAAAATTGTGTCATAAATTCACGCCCTATCCCACAGAACACATGTGGACCATTTACTAAGACTCTAAGATTCTACCCTAGAGTTATTTCATCGCGGCAGTCCCATTCAGAGCGCCTTGCCGTGCGGTTCTTGAATGTCGTCAGTTGAAGGTTCAACTGTTGTACTTTAAAAAATCTTCCGATAAAAATGTTCAAATAAAAAAAAAGAAGAAGAAGTTAAAGTGTTTTTCTGCTTCCATACGTTCTCGTACCACGAGAGTAGAAACAGGGATATGATTTTTCGTATGATTTCTCAGCATAGACATATTGGTATTTATTTCCCTTGCAAAACAATAGTACACCTTTCCCAAATAAAGATTTTGAATCAGCATTGAAATCAGCCATAATATTGCAGTTTGTATATTGCTTGTCTTCGGTGTGAGGCATCTTGAAAATTGGGGTTAATTGAGTTATCATTGGAGAAGGTTGGCGATGATGGAGTTGGGAGTATAGATTCTTTACCCCGCTAATATGAACGACATGGCGTCCTTACACGTCGGCCCTCCACGGGTTGATAGTTAAATAGCAATGGCGTCCATTTCTATATTACAATAACAAAATCAACTGTCGAAATCATAACTCAGCAAAGAGCAATTATTTTGCTTCATTCAAAAGACATTTATCATTTTTGTTTTTTTTTCAGGAACACAACATTTGGATAAAAATATCGAAAATGGCGTACCTGAAACAACTTCATCTGATGGTATGGACGAGCATTATCTGGTTCATTCAAAATCCTCTAATAGAACCTCGTCGAATAATTCAAGATCGCAAGATTCTCAAGTAATTAGCCACCGGCTGACTCAGAGCAATGAAAACTTTTTCTCATGTTCCAGTTGCAACAATTGCTATTCACAAAAGTCATCTTTAAAGCTGCATTTGCTGACTCACAGTGGAGTTAAACCCTTCTCGTGCTCCAACTGTAGCTCTTCGTTCGCAGATAAATCTAGTTTACGAAAGCACATGTTGACCCACAGTAGAGTAAAACCTTTCTCATGTTCCGATTGTAACTATTCCAGTTCAAACAAGTCAAATTTAAAGGTACATTTGGTAACTCATAGTAGAATTAAACCGTTCTCATGCTCCAAATGCAATTTTTCGTTCGCACTAAAGTCGAGTTTACGAAGGCACATGTTGACTCACAGTGGAGTTAAACCGTTCTCATGTCCCGATTGTAACAATTCCTATTCACAAAAGTCATATTTAAAGTTGCATTTGCTGACTCATAGTGGAGTTAAACAGTTCTCATGTTCCGATTGTAGCTATTCCAGTTCAAATAAATCATCTTTAAAGGTACATTTGGTAACTCATAGTGGAATTAAACCGTTCTCATGCTCCCATTGCAACTCTTCGTTCGCATTAAAGTCGAGTTTACGAAGGCACATGTTGACTCACAGTAAAGTCAAACCGTTCTCATGTTTCGATTGTAACTATTCTTGTTCGCAAAGGTCAACTTTAAAGCAACATTCGCTGACTCACAGTGGAATCAAAACATTCTCATGTTCCGAATGTAACTATTCCTGTTCACGAAAGACATCTTTAAAGCAACATTTGATGACTCACAGTGGTGCCAAACCTTTTTCATGCTCCAACTGCAGCTCTTCGTTCGCGGATGAGTCGAGATTACGAAGGCACAAATTGACTCACAGTGGAGTTAAGCCTTTCTCGTGTTTCATATGCGTCTCTACTTTCGCGGGAAAGTCGAGTTTAAAGAAGCACATGTTCATTCACAGTGGAGTAAAACCGTTCTCATGTTCTGAATGTGACCTAACGTTTGCAATCAAGTCGTATTTAAGAAAACATATGCTGATTCATAGTGCAACTAAACCGTTCTCGTGTTCCGATTGTAACTATTCCTGTTCACGAAAGTCATCTTTAAAGATACATTCGCTGACTCACGGTGGAGTTAAACCTTTTTCTTGTTCCATGTGCATCTCTTCTTTCGCAGAAAAGTGGAGTTTACGAAGGCACATGTTCACTCACAGTGGAGTAAAACCATTCTCATGTCCCAAATGTGACTCTACGTTTGCAGAGATGTCGAATTTGCGAAAGCACATGCAGACTCACAGTAGAGTTTTACCGTTCTCTTGATCTAACTAACTTTTAATCAACATTAAAATCGAATGTATGCACCCACATGCTGACTCATAGTGGAGTTGAGTCTTCTTGTTTTCAGATCGATATTTGTCTGCTGAGTTTGGAAGTAAAAAAAAAGCTGTTTTCTAGTAGCTTTAAGAACTCTTTTTTCAATTAAAAATGAAATAAAAGGATTATAAATTACTATCTAGCAAAGAAGAAGTATATTATTGTCATAATTGAATTGAAAAATTTTGAAGATTACCATTTAATCCACAAAATATTTCCTACCTCCGCCCTTGTACCCATTGTGAAGGATATTATAATAATCTCACTGACTCAGTAGCGAAGAAAAAAAATCAAAGCTGAACTGGGCCTCCCTTTGACAGTCCACGTGGTCGCGTGGGTAGAACGGTCGAGTATGAATCAGTATTGCCCTGGTAAAAGCCTACAATGAAGAACCAAAAAGTAGCGTAAAAAGCCGTGTTTAGTATCCAGACCTACATAGCTAGTTACGTTCACACCTTGGAGTAACAATGTATAAGAGAGAGGTATTTATTTTTACACAACCTTTACAAACTTGCGATTAATCACTTTCTCCGGGTTTTTACGTCGTACACCATGAGAGAGAAAGAGACAACAAATATAATACACCGCTTCTACATACTGTCGCGATGATCTTGGGCTCCTGGGTCGCAGCGGGACTCCGCCCACAATTTTTGACACAGTTAACCGTTTTTTTTTTAAATATTATATGCTGTATTTTTGCTGATAACAATACTGTGAAAAAGCGGTTGTACGAATAAACAAAAACATTATGTCGATATGTGATATGAATGGATGTATAAATACCCAAGCCCTAGTCCTAGCCACACCCAGGTCTGCCGAGTCCGGCAAAAATCATCAAAAACTGTCTACACTGCCTTGGATAGGTACCACTCTATGTACTCTAAGGTTCACACCTTCCTTTTTCCCATCTACTCTCCTTTCCAACTGCCTTCAACCTCACAATATACCCCAATTGGAGATGCCATAGCTCCACTGGCTCTGACCAATGACGTTACATATATAGACACGTTATAGCCTTACAATATTGACACAAAATGTGGCAAGCAAAACACACACGTTACCAGTAAATTCATCATTCAAATATCGGTCATGTATGACAAAGATAGACATTCATAGTATATATGTGTATGAACAAAACAGATCCGAAGTTCGGACCGCGTTCCATACTTGCTTGAAACCTTAGAGCAATAATATACAAGAGGTATAGCTGTAGATCGATCTGTAGTCAGTTTTTACTAGCTTTTACCTTGAAGTAACTGACTCGGTTGGAAAAGGGCGTGGCTAAGACTGGGGCTACGGTATTTGTATATCCATTCACAGCACATGTCGACATAATGTTTTTGTTTATTCGTATAGCCACTTTTTCACAGTATTTTTATCAATAAAAATATAGCATATAAGCAAATAAACCGTTTAGTTGTGTCAAGTTTAGTGCCATAATAAAAAATGTGGGCGGAGTCCCGCGGTTGCCCAGTAGCTTAGGATCATTGCGTCACTACGTAAAAGCGGGGAATTAAATTTGTTGTCTCTTTCTCTCTTATGGTGTACGATGTAAAAACCCGGAGAAAGTGTTTTTTCGCAAGTTTGCGTAGGTTGGGTAAAAATAATTAGCTATCCCTCCATATATTGTTACTTCAAGCTTGAAACGACCTCAAGCGACGCGTGACCGTTTAGTACTGAATCGGCTTAAGTCTGATTCACACCAACGTCAGGTTCCGCTCAGTGCCGATATTGTTCCGCAAGAAAACTTATTGATATGGTATGAATATCAATCAAAGAGTATGTGCCAAGACAAATTTGTGGGGCAGTATATCCTTCTGCCCTCCCTTGTGATATTTAACTACTTATTTAGTTAAATAATTATTTTGAAGTGTAAAAATACTAACATCGCAGATTTTTTTTATCACTAAATAATATTTTTATTAATTATTAATTATTAAAAAAATTATTTAGTGATAAAAAAATGGTTAAAAAAAAAAAAAAAACTGCGTTGTAAGTATTTTTACACTTCAAAATAATTATTTTACTAAATAATTAGTTAAATATCACAAGGGTGGGCAGGAGGATATACTGCCACACAAATTTGTCTTGGCACATACTCCTTGATTGATATTCATACCATATCAATAAGTTTTCTTGCGGAACAATATCGGCACTGAGCGGAACCGGACGTTGGTGTGAATCAGGCTTTAAACACCGGTCACACGAGCAAGTGGTGAGAGGCCGCTGGAACATCCAAACTCATGGAACAACAGACGGGAGGAACTGACAAGCCTCGGTCAGGGCCGGCCCCGCGACCTCTCTAACCCTGTTCAGGAAGTACGGATTGCGCCCCCGCTCATTTTTTATTTGACCCAAAAAATCAAACGTTTTTAAATTGCTTTACGAATTTATGTTTGTAACAAATGATTCCAATCATTCAATCTAGCGTTGGGAAAAACTTCAATGTTTTGTGAACTCTTCACGAACTGTGAACACTTTAATTGAAGCCGAACTCGCAAAAAAAGAGATTTGAATTTATCCGGGTATTTGTTCAGATCTTTTTGGTACCGGTTCCTTGCTATCCTCGCCAACGAACTGGAACTGGCTCCTCGCCGAAAAAAACACGTACTTGTCGGTAGAGATTTGAAAGTGAAAAGAGCTGGAACCGGCTCCTCGCCAACATAAAAAGTACTAGTCGGTAGGGATTTGAAATTTGAAAAGAACTGGAACTGGTTCCTCGCCAAACCAAAGCGATTTTAAAGCGGAAATGACCGGTTCCTAGCCGGTCACTGGCACCGTCGATATTATTTCTCCGAGGAACCGGTTCCGAATTTTCACTAACTAACTAACTAACCATCACGCCGTTTCCCCGCAGGGGTAGGCAGAGAGGACAGACCGCCATATAACTCTGTCTTGGCACACACTCCTTGCTTCATTTACATGCATACATAGTCTCATACATACTCTTCTGTTATTTTGACTCTTCACATGACCCGATTCAAGTATTTGATTAACTTGATCGTGCCATGTCTTTCTCGGGCGTCCTCGACTTCTTCTTCCATTCACTTTCGCATCATGTATTCTTTTTACACTCCTTTCTTCGTTCATTCGCTCTACATGCCCAAACCATCTAAGCATCCCTTTCTTGATCTTATTCATTACGCGAATTTCGCAAATAAAAATATCGGTATCCTTTGTCCGTTCGATTTCAAATCTCTACCGACTAGTCCTTTTTTTGGCGAGGAACTTTTATCGATTGCCAGTACTTGTAGAAAAAATCTCCTTCGTGGAACTTTTCTGGCTCCAGGAATCAGTTCCAAAAAGAACTGGATAAATAAACGACTCCTCGCCGGTCATCGTTAAATATAACCGCAGGTACACCCAATTCTGATATCGACCATCTCTATTCATTTCGACTGCCGGGAAACAAGAGACTTAGAGACTTCACTCGCTACTCGCTAGGATCGCATCGATTTTAGCGCACGACACTCCATGGAAAATAGCAGTACTGACTTCCAAATAACTGTTACGGTATTCGTAAAAAAAACCTCTACACAAAACTTTTTTTCAGCGCAATATAAAACATTATAATTATTTTTTTAACGCCTTAAAGGCATTAAACACATTTTAGTTGTATGAAAAAAAGGACAATAAATGAGAAGAAAAACTATAGGTAAAAAAAAAATAGAATGTAAAACGCAAGTGCATTAATAAAGCGAAAGTTTTAATTAGTTACATAATATTTTCAAAGTATATTTCACAAAAGAGTGTAATAAGTATATATCTTTCAACTAAGACAAATAAAATCAGTGCGAAGAAACCTGCCAACAGAGGCAACCAAACTACTTGTAAGCTCGTACGTCGTTTCGCGTTTAGATTACTGCAACGGAATATACGCTAGTCTTCCTAAATATCAAATTAACCAACTACAACTAGTCTTCAACACCGCGGCAAGACTTATCACCGGCGTATCAAAATATTCCCATATCTCAGAGCACCTCGAAAATCTTCACTGGCTTAAATGTCCCGAAAGAATCCAATTTAAGCTTTGCTGGATGGTTTTCAAATCAATTAACGGAATGGCTCCGGCTTATTTATCGGAACTGTGTATTCCTGAAGATTCCAATTTGCGACAGTCAACTGTTAGATCGGCAATGTCATCGGCTATCGGAAGGTTGAAAGAACCAAAGCGCATACCAGATACTAAGTTCGGAGAGCGCGCCTTCGGAGTGTCAGGTCCTAAAGCCTGGAATGGACTATCACATGATCTGAGAGTAATAAAAGACTTGACAGAGTTCAGAGCCAAACTCAAAACTCATTTTTTCAGAAAATCATATCCATAATCAAGATGTAACAAGCCCAATAGAACCAAGAAAACTTTTCAGACTCTCATTCCTTAAATTCATTAGAAGATTATCACCATTATCTGTTCTTCACTACGAAAATTTAAAAATACCTCCGATATACTTTATTTTAAATTTGCCCTCATGCCCTAAAAATGAAAAATAATAATAAAGAAAAAAAAAAGAAACAAAAATAAAAAATAATTAAAAATTTAAGTTATTCTAAATTTTAAGTTATTATGAAATGTTGATTGTGTCCTGCCAGAAGTGACCTGCCAGGTAAGTATGATGCTGTATATTTATATAAACTAAGAATTAATATTAAGTAGAAATAAAAATTTTCACAAAAACGGCGATATACAAATTTTCCAAATATTATTATTATATAATACATAGCATAATAACTTTTAAAAAAGTTAGTAAGTAAGGTGTTAGTATTTTATTCCCATGATGTCGATAAATTTTAAATGATTTAGAGATTTTTTTATAAGATTAAGGGAATATTTTATTTATTTATTAATAAATTGACGGACTTAAGTCCAATTACAAAAGACATAAAACACGAAATGGAAAAAAGAGCAATAGAAAAGGAATACCACATACATAATAATAAATGAAGCGATGAAAAAAATACGACAAAATAAACATAAGAGAGAACATTTAAGCCATGGTCTAGTCAAAGTTTTAATAAATTTATAGAAAATCTTCATTTTCACAGATGGCGTCTATGTTTATCTATGTCTATGAATCTGACACTCGATGCCGTCGACTCGCTGAAAAACCGACGTATTCCCAAGAAGGGTGACCGCTCCAACCCAACCAAATACAGCCCCGTCACGATAACATGTGTTCTGTCAAAGGTCGTGGAACCTGTGATGCACGAAACAACTGTCGCCACCTTTTAGTCGCCTCTTCTTCACATTCAATAAATTCCGGCGTCCCACAAGGATCGGTTCTGTCTCCGACTTTGTTTTCTTTCACATAAATGACCTTATGTAATGTGTACTGAGCAGCTGTTACGCGGATGCAGTACAGTCCTTGGTAGTTTTTTTTGTTTTACTAAACACGTTTTTTGTAAATTTTGAGGATCGATTTATATTTTCGCAGCCATTTTGCTAGTTCGCAAAATCTTGGTTAATTTCAAGGTCCCTCGGATATTTACCATGATAGTAAGTTTTTATGAGATGCTAAGTTTAGTAACACGTCACTGACGGATAATAAGAATAGCAGAGGTCCGAGAAATGAGCCTCGCGGCACTCCACGGGTGATTTTTCCCTAGCCGCTTAAGCACTTCTGATTTCGGCGAGACAAAATCTATGAGCTAGGGAACTTTGAAGGAGGCTTAGGGATTTCTCGAATTTACCCAAATGTACTAATTCCTTAGTTTAATTTAAAAAATATGTCTGATAATAAAACCTCTCACCTCCTCATATATTTTGTAATGGGAAGAAACTATCTAAAACGCCTTGGGTGAGTTGAAATTGAGTGTGCTTTCAATAATGAATTTAATACATGAAATGGTGTATTAAGAGAGTAATGGATTTACTCCAATAAGAGTCTTTCAATATTTGTAATTAACTAAAGAATTATGTGAAAAAAAACTCACATAGGCAAAGTCAGTGCGTGGATATACGAGTACGTGGTATAATTTAATAGCAGGGCGGATTTACTTACTTTATTATAACCTGCATGATATATATTTTATCCGCGCTATAAAACATCGTTAGACCATCGTGTGCTTAGAGGGAAGGCAGAAAGTCTAATAACCAAGGATGGAGTAACAAATTGATTCACGCATTTGCGTTTCAGTTAGTGCAATCGCATTTGGTTGAAATTCAAGAGAATTGACGGAAATACGTATCTAGTCAAATGTTAATAGAGACTTTGTTTGTTTAAATTTAACATAGAGAAGTCAGTATTTCTTTTGCTTGATAAGTTTTGTTATGTCTTCACATTCCTGTGGGTCACTGACCGAAACTTCGTCGGTGAAGTCCAAGACTTGCCAGCGTAAAGCTACTCTCATATATGTTGAGGTAAAAAGTTCGTTTTTATTTAGTATGATTACGCACGTGTCTAAGTAAGTCTGTTTTTTGCGAACATGAATAAACACAGTAAGAGCAAGAGAATGGTTTTTCTTTAGTATGAGTTCGAGTATGTGTAATTAAGTCTGTTTTTTGCGAACATGAATAAACACAGTAAGAGCAAGAGAATGGTTTTTCTTTAGTATGAGTTCGAGTATGTGTAATTAAGTCTGTTTTTTGCGAACATGAGTAAGAGCAAGAGAATGTAGTTTTTCTTTAGTATGAGTTCGAGTATGTGTAATTAAGTCTGTTTTTTGCGAACATAAATAAACACAGTAAGAGCAAGAGAATGGTTTTTCTTTAGTATGAGTTCGAGTATGTGTAATTAAGTCTGTTTTTTGCGAACATGAATAAACACAGTAAGAGCAAGAGAATGGTTTTTTCTTTAATTAAGTCTGTTTGTGAACATGAATAAACACAGTAAGAGCAAGAGAATGGTTTTTCGAGTATGAGTTCGAGTATGTGTAATTAAGTCTGTTTTTTGCGAACATAAATAAACACAGTAAGAGCAAGAGAATGGTTTTTCTTTAGTATGAGTTCGAGTATGTGTAATTAAGTCTGTTTTTTGCGAACATGAAGAAGCACAGTAAGAGCAAGAGAATGGTTTTTCTTTAGTATGAGTTCGAGTATGTGTAATTAAGTCTGTTTTTTGCGAACATAAATAAACACAGTAAGAGCAAGAGAATGGTTTTTCTTTAGGATGAGTTCGAGTATGTGTAATTAAGTCTGTTTTTTGCGAACATGAATAAACACAGTAAGAGCAAGAGAATGGTTTTTCTTTAGTATGAGTTCGAATGTGTTGAATTAGGTTTGATTTGTGCAAACATGAATAAACACAGTAAGAGCAAGAGAACGGTTTTTCTTTAGTATGAATCCGCCAATGAGCCACTAGGTTAGACTTTGAAGAAGATTTTGAAGTAGTAGGTTCGTTCCCGTCGCGTTTTTGTTGAACCGAAATGATGTTCCTTGCCCTCGACGCAGCACCTAGAAGAGAAAACAGTATAACTAGCCTCGTAGCTATGGACAGAGAGAAGGGAAGAAAGGAAGTTATACAAATTTATTTGTTTTTTTTTTTGACAAGCAGTTATTAGCCCACTTTGAACTTGCCAAACTCAAATTGCAATCGGAGCTGTCAAAAGTAAGCAACCATTTGTTGATATATTTGTATTGTCCCCAAAATGCGTCCCATACGTGAGAAGATTGCCGCAGGACCGGTCCGTATTGACGGTCGTCCATAATGTAGTGCTTCTCTAGGTGTGTGAGCGGTTGGTCGTTGGTCGCACGATCCATCACCTTGGATAGAACTGACGTGATCGCTATGGAGCGGCAGTTGGCAGCGGAGCCAGGATGGACGAATGAAACAGTTCAAAGTGGTTCAAAGATAGTTCTATTCCCAACAAACGAAAAATAATTCCAAAGTTTTATAATAAATCGCTACCAAATGTGGAGAAGAAGAAAACATGTCTATGTCTGATAGCGACTGGCAATGCTTCTAGCGTGGAAAAGGATCCAGCAAAAGATGTATACAAGGAATGCAAGAAAAGAGAAAGTGTTGTAGTGAAAGAACGAAAGAAACGCCTGGAAGACGAAGAGGGAATCAAAATAACAAATCACTTCCAAGAAAACGTGAAATTTCATGTTACAAATCTATTAACGAAACTGAGGAGACTCATTTATTTATTTCTAAATGTAAGACACATGTTAAATAAAACAACTAGGGCAAGTTTACTGTGCACTTGTGCAATCGTCTTTAGAAAATGGCATTATCAGTTGGAGTAGTGCCACCAACAACTGCCTGGAGCCTCTAATGAACACCCAAAAATTATTTCGTTATCCTTAAAGTTACTTTAAGGACGAGCACTGAATTTGTTTTTAAGGAGCTAGACGTCCTAAACTTTATTTATTTATTTGGAACATTTGACAGAATGACAACAT